>JAODAI010131974.1:0-11155 GCA_027575025.1 Scotoplanes globosa | reverse complement strand
TATATATAATGACCACAGTAACACATTGGCAAGTATGCTACCTCGTGTGATGTGGATTGATTTTGGCAAACAGAACATGTTCTTAAATTTGAATAGTTCAATATGATTTTCAATGTTTTCGTATTTATTCCAGAAATCAAGTTATTCTTAGTGCAATTAGTTGTTAATCCGAAAATATAGTGTTCACCTTTACCACTTTTCTCAACTAACCTGGATTTCAATGGAACGTTACACCCATTTTTCTAATTTTGCTAAATAAAATATTGCCATTATTACATGATGCTATATGTAAATACCACACACCCGTAATAACAAAGTGTCAACTACCACGTTTTATGTAGGCCTATATACGTCAGTTGTGTTTATAATTCGGCGGTATAATACCCCTTCTACATGCCACATGGCAAATTATTGTAAGAGGTATTATAGGGTTCATATAATGTAGACCATTAACAGCTGTACTCATATTATGTGTGCCACTTCGGTTACAATAACCTGTGGTGTTATTAGTGTTGCTGAAGCTGAAGCAGAGCGGTGGGGTTCATATAATACGAACCATTAACAGTTGTACTCATATTGTGTTTGCCACGTTGATTACAACAACCCATGGTATTATTAGTGGGCTTGGATCATTGAGATAAGTAAAAGACTCCATGCATGCTATGATGAATATAATACTACTATCATAGATAAGCCGTATGTTGTCGATCCGTAGATTACAGTTAATGAAAATAGAGCTGTTAGATGTACACATCAATCCGATTGATTGCACCGATATATGTGAGTATATGTGGATCAGGTGATTTGATCACGTGATCTGACCATGTTGAATCACAAATAGTACAGTATGGTTATATGCAGTGCATGTACACTATACATAATAGTCGGAAATATGATAACCAATACATTGCACAAACTGTGGTGTTATAGAAACCTGCCGTTACCATTATGGTGTCAACATTGGTATCAATTTAACACCAATTACTTGGTATGGCCAAAAGCATAGACTACAAAGCAGTGTTACAATTTAACAGAGTCTGTGTTAATTTCAACACCGTGGTTTTATCAGTGTATTATGATGTAACTTTGTAGATTAGTTTGCAGTTGTATAATTTACGATAATCTTCTACAACTATATGTTATACATAATGGCATATAATCGTAACCGGGAGTTCTTATACAATGATCGTTACTGCACACCTATTGTGACAGTATTAACAGCTTATAGTCGATTGAGAAATGGTATAGAATTTATTACTTTCTCACAAAGGTATAACGACTAAATCGGAAAAATATCCAAAAGTGACGTAACAAAACAATTAAACATTATAAATAGCGAGATTATAAATAGCGAGATTATAAATAGCGAGATTATAAATAGCGAGATTCCTGTAACATTAGGCTGTACATGATAGATGATTACGTATTGCTTTGGTTTTTGTATATTGCCGTGATTGATTTACATTAATTTCATTATATATGATGTGATCAATCAAAGCTATATGCAGGAACATAAACCGAACAGATTACGATAATTTATTTAATAAGGCAATCAATATATTGATTAGGTAAAAGTACATCATGCTGCCATGTATTATTATAATGCTCATTTCAATATATCGACTGTGCAGTATCTTTCTATAATACTGTATATACGTTCAACATACGTCTAATATTGTCATTTCAATATATTGACTTTGCAGTATCTTTCTATAGTAATGTATATACGTCCAACACACGTCTATTATTATCATTTCAATATATTGACTTTGCAGTATCTTTCTATTGTAATGTATATACGTCCAACACACGTCTATTATTATCATTTCAATATATTGACCTTGCAGTATCTTTCTATTGTAATGTATATACGTCCAACACACCTCTATTATTATCATTTCAATATATTGACTTTGCAGTATCTTTCAATAGAACTGTATGTACGTTCAATACACGTCTATTATTATCATTTCAATATATTGACTTTGCGGTATCTTTCTATAGTACTGTATGTACGTTCAATACACGTCTATTATTATCATTTCAATATATTAACTTTGCAGCATATTTCTATAGTACTGTATGTATTGTACAATGCCCACTATCGTCAAGACCTGCTCTTAATTTATTGTTAAAAACACCCAATATTAGTTAAATATAATGTGAGAAAAGAACGTGTTAATTTTCGCCGCCCGTTAGACTGTTGGATGTATACGCATGGCTGTACCTTCTGTACAATACGTATCATAATCGGATGTAATACAACATTTATATATCATATGTTTGCATGGCTGTAACTTATACACTACGTATCATAATCGGACGTAATACAACATTTATATATCATATGTTTGTATGGCTGTACCTTCTATACAATACACATCATTATCTGATGTAATACAGCGTTTAACTTTTATGTTTCATTGTGGTTATGATTAGCTGATTTGTGAATAGATTTGTATACGAACAGAAAGTAAACTCATTCATAACAGTAACCATTACGTCCATGCTATCTCCCCAGTAACCATTATGTTCATGCTATCTCCTCGGTAACCATTTTGTTCATGCTATCTCCCCAGTAACCATTTTGTCCACGGTATACCTCGTAATGCGTATTAGTAACCATTATGTCAATGATGTCTCCCCAGTAACCATTTTGTCCACGATATACCTCCTAATACATATTATTAACCAGTATGTCCATGCTGTCTCCCTAGTAACCATTTTGTTCATACTATCTCCTCGGTAACCATTCTGTCCATGGTATACCTCGTAATGCGTATTAGTAATCATTATGTCCATGCTATCTCTTCAGTGACCATTTTGGTCAAGCATGCATCTCCTCATTTTGTTCAACCAATACATATTAGTATCCATTATGTCCATCGTACCTCTTCATTCATATCATTAACTATTATGTCCGGGTCTTGTGAACGAATGTACCTCCTCATGCATACCCGTAACTATTACGTCTATGAATGGTGAACACATATACCTCCTCATTCACATCAGTAGCCAATATGTCCGGGTCTTGTGAACGAATAGACCTCCTCATTCACACCAGTAGCCAATATGTCCATGTCTTGTGAACGAATAGACCCCCTCATTCATATCAGTATCCAATATGTCCGGGTCTTGTGAACGAATATACCCCCTCATTCATATCAGTAGCCATTATGTCCGGGTCTTGTGAACGAATAGACCCCCTCATTCATATCAGTATCCATTGTGTATATGACTTGTGAACGAAGAGACCTCCTCATTCACATCAATAACCATTATGTCCGGGTCTTGTGAACGAATATACCTCCTCATTCATATCAGTAGCCAATATGTCGGCGTCTTGTGAACGAATATATCCCCTCATTCATAACAGTATCCATTGTGTACATGACTTGTGAACGAAGAGACCTCCTCATTCGTATCAATAACCATTATGTCCGGGTCTTGTGAACAGATAGACCTCCTCATTCATATCAATAGCCAATATGTTGGGGTTTTGTGAACGAATAGAACTCAACATTCATAGCCGTAATCATTATATACATGACTTGTGAACGAAAGTACCTCCTGATTCATATCAGTAGCCATTATGTATATGGCGTGTGACCAAATACCGTGCATTATCATGCTATCTGACACAAACCTATAATTTTGCTGATGGGAGAATTCTTAGCCATTAACCCATAGACGTTATCGATCACCTTATAATTAATTTCATAACACGTTACCGGGTATTGGTGTAATGGGAGTGTACTATTTGATGCTCATTTCGACATCGCCTGCGATGTATAGTGATGAGAGCTGTGTGGCTGCATTTCTGTCAGATTGTATACAGAGAGTATTGATGTTACGTCCAGAGTAAGAACGGGATCAATCGACCGTCTTCTCTCCCTCCTGTTTAAACTGAAACGGTGAATAAAGAGAAAGACGCATTGAATTATTTTATATTCAAATCACAAGTCGTGTAACGGTGTAAGCTGTTGCTAACTGAAATACCTTGATGCACTTATAAGAAGTAATGCTATGCATAGTAATACAGATAGTGAACGGTTTAATATAAGCCAGCTTCTATTTACGTAACGGCATAAATTAGGACCGTATATTGTAAGTTGTAGATTAGCCAAAATGAAGTATATATTGTGTTTGTTGTAAAATGTAAATGCTATTGCTTATTTTATCTATACACTTTTTCCTACAAAACCTTAGATCACATGTCGATGCTCCAAAGCTTTGACATCTTTATAACTTACATAATTGATATGACATAATACATTATAGAATAGCAGTATGTATATTTTGAAATTAGGCCTATAATATTTTATTATCTCATCACCCGAGGGGTGGATGCGATATTGTATAGTCAACTGACCACAATAGCGCATTATGGCCCTCGTAGTTGCCATGACAACGGTTTCCATGACAACGTTTGGTGTCATCCATTTATGGGACATGGGAGGTAACATATTGTATGGTAAACGGAGTATTCAAACAATTCCACTTAGCGGTCAAAACATGTGCGCGTGTATGTAAGGATGCGTGTGTAAATTGCGCGAACTCCTCCTATACCGTTTGATATATACTTTTTTAATTTGATGCGGAGACGCACTATGATAGACTTGTTGTCTCCCCAATTTTGGAAAAAAATGCGACGAACGATGAAGATCATAGGTCAATGTCAACGGTCAAATTATCAAAATTTCTCACATTAAGCTGCTTGGCACACTTAACACTGTGCAGTATACTACATTCAGAATAATTATAGAAAATATCGTTAAGGGGAGGGGGGGGGGGTATTGTAATGACATTTTGTGGAGGTATTTTTTTTAAATCATACTTTTCAAGCATGTTTTCCGCCCCAAAATGATAAAAGAAAAATCCAGGCCATAAATTCATATTTTTGTACACATTTTTTCTAAATTGGAAAAAAGGTTCACAAATGTTTTTCAATAATTAAAAATCAATATTTCAATAGGCCCATCGCTTTATGATGTGGCTTAGGATTAACATATGTTAACGATATATTATTTCGCATATGCCTAACTGTTGTATCTATATGATATTACTATTATTCACATATGAAAATATACCTTATGTATCCCTCTCAACACAGTCATTATGTCTCCTTCGACCCACCCCGAGCCTCCGGCCGCTTCCCTCTATACCAAGTTCCACGTGTGACATCGTCATTTTCAGATCATATGATACATGCTGGAGTAATACATGTACCCAAGACCTTCCCTTTTAATTTATTTGATAAGTGTCTATTTACCCAGATAAGTAAAACTATCCCTCTGCCTTATAAAGTTAGACCAAAATCATGTCGCTGCATGTCAACTGACAACATATCTGTCTTATCCAGACTCATACTTAACCTATGCTTCTCTAATAAATCCAGCCATAACCCAATGTAGCTCCTCCTTGGTTTCCATAACTACTACCTGGTCATCGGCATATAAAAGCTTTTTCAGCACGTTCTTTGTACTGACTTTCTTGCTAATCACTTTCACCATTATGATAATAAGTTTACTTAGACCACTGCCCTGCCTGAGCCCATTATTTACCCCAAACTCTTCTGATATCACCGAACGAATCAAAATCATATAACCTTCGTACAGACCCTCTGCCATACTTACAACTTACAATACGGGGACACCCATCTACCCCAACTTAGATATAACCAATTACCTATATGTACTGTATCATAAGCTTTCGCCAGATATACAAACACAATACCATACTCACTTTGACCTCCAGGTTCTACTCCACTAACTTCCTAAGAGAGAACAAATCACCACTTGTTCCTCTTCCCCTCCTAAACCCCTACTGTTCCTTTTCAATTTTCGATTCCACTCTTGACCTAAATCTTATATCCAAAATCCTATCCAGTTGCTAAAATACTACCTCAATAATGTGATACCCCGGTACTTTCCTGTATCTGCTTATAAATAGTCACAATCAGGCTAGTCTGCCAGTCTTTGGTATGTTACACTACCTCGAACACACATCAAGCAATCTCATTCACCACTTAACGCCCACCTCCCTGCAATAACACACATTTCCACTCGCGTGTTTCCATGCCTGCAGCTTTATCCGTCTTCATCTGTAGCAGAACCCAATCAATATCTACATCCGAAATCTTATCCACCTTAATATCTCCCCTCACTGCACTGGGTAAATTCAGATCAGCAGCCCCTTTCTGATTGTGTGAAATAATTATCCTTGCGTACCTCATTCTGGCTGGTCAATCTTCCACCCTACCTCCCTTACAATATATGCCCCTTTCCTTCCGGTCCCGTGTCTTTTTAAATTTAACTGTATTTACCCTATATCACCACCCAGCTGCCTATATATGCTATCTTCCATATCTCTCTTTTCCCTTTTACGGCACTCCTATATGCCCTCGGGTAGCATCCACATCCCTGCTCTCTTCTAGTTTCTTCTAAATCTTCCATTCCTCTATACAACCGTCCCCTCTACATCCTTTGTCCACTACATCTGACTTTTCTTCCACGACCCCCACGTTTTCCCGTTGTCCTTCCACAAAACTGCTCTGCCACACCCACAAAAGCTCCTTTATAAAGGACCCCACCCTTCGTATATACTACCCACCTTCTTCTGTAGCTCGTGAAGGTGACGTGTTATTTATTCCCTAAATTTGTCAACCACCCTTTCCTTACATAACCACCATTTAATAACGTTTTGGATTACTTCCCTCACCGCATTCCGTCTCTGTAATCGAATTATAAGAGTGAAAGACCTATGTTGCGAGTAACATGGATATTATTTACACTATAAGATGAGACCAGCAATTCCGTGGATTATCCTGTTGTTTACATGTATTTAATTGAAATACTTGGAGTGCCACCATGCCTGGATTTTTTCTACACTAATATAGATCGCAAAAACACTTTACAGGCGTCGTACGTTAATTTCCAAACAATCGTATAATAATTATATCATGGTTTATAACATAAGTCCCACACTTTTAAAATCTACGTTTTAAATGTAAAATTCCAAACAGTTACTGCAATTTTTACTTATTTGCCATCATCGCTTAAAAGCGAAATATTTTTAACATATAAATCAACATGTATACCGCATATTATAAGTCATCTGGCAAAAATAATTGATTTACAAGTCAATATAATTACAAAGTGTATTGTCATGGTGCATTTATAGTTTACCAATAGGACACCATCAACGTGTTTATCAGGGTGTATTTATAGTTTACCAATAGGACACCATCAACGTGTTTATCAGGATGTATTTATAGTTTACCAATAGGACACCATCAAAGTGTTTATCAGAGTATATTTACAGTTTACCAATATGACACCATCAAAGTGTTTATCAGGGTGTATTTACAGTTTACCAATATGACACCATCAAAGTGTATTATCAGGTGCATTTATAGTTTACCAATAGGACACATCAAAGTGTTTATCAGGGTGTATTTATAGTTTACCAATAGGACATCATCAAAGTGTTTATCAGGGTGTATTTATAGTTTACCAATAGGACATCATCAACCTGTTTATCAGGGTGTATTTATAGTTAACCAATAGGACACCATCATTGAAAATATTATTTTCATCGCATCGGTATCACATGCTGTCAAGGATATTACAACGTGGTTGTACCTAAGCAAGTATTTTAACCATGATATTGCATACGTATTATAGCAAAACAAATATTGAATGAATGGAAAATGCGATCGGTGTAAATTTGATTAACAGTAGAGCCAAATTCAATTTATTATTTTATAGTACAGTACATGGACATAGTTTCACATTATTGTGGAATACTTAACGTAATTATCGAACAGTTATTTTTCTTCCTGAATGTAAATATTCGAGAGTTGGTTCAAAATAATTGAAATTGTTTCTCTCTAATTATTTGTCAGTGTATAATTGGTCTATATACATATTCGAATAATATTGATAATTTAGTACAGATGTATTATATTTTGTAAAACACAGATATTGAAATATGTTCCTATATATAAACTTGCTCACGTCAATGATAGAACTATATCGGTCATACCATGCATTATCAGTGTAATAACAAACACACACACAATACATACACACCAATATGTCTAAAACGAATTCAATTATTGCGATTGTTCTTCGTATATTTAGGTTGTAAAATCCTAAGAAAATTGTCTATATTTACTTTTAATTACTGAAGTAATTCTTAAACACTAAACGCTGTAATGTTTTTTTTCTGACTAATATAGTTCGTTGTAATGGGCACATATAAATAAGAATATTTTAAATAATACCAAGCTCGACTATTCCACTATTCCTCGATTGGTAATGTTGATGACATTAACATATTAATAAATAATGTTTCTTCAATTTATTCAAATATTACATAAAATGGGCCATTATTTTTTTACAAATACAGACACATCTCTTTATATGGTTGTCATGGATCTTTTCGAATATAGAAATTCATATAATAAAATAAATGTATGTGAGTTATTTCTAAAATGATGTACCGATACTAGTCATTGGAATATCTTGTCACACAATCCTAGGAATGAGTACAATTTATATACGTTTAAGAAGATATATGTTTTATATAGGCACATCATATTCAAATACTAGACGCATATATGATTTATAATTATCTCAACTTGTATAAATTATCTTAATACAGAATACTTACAGAATAGTATATCTCGACAGTAATATGACCTGCATGTCTCAAACGTCTCACAATCTGAATTAGCAAAACACATTGACATCTGATACTTTTCATGGCACTCATTAGCCAGACAAAATGGCCGCCATGGATCCTTGTCTATGCACTCGTAATCATTTCGACAGAACAAAACGTTGTATTCCTAAGATTCAAAAGATATACAAAATGTGTTGGTTGAGAACGGAATATGCGTTTTGACTCTAGTTTGAAGCATTTTGTAGATAAGTTTCTGCTCTATAATATCAACTAACATTATAAACAAACTTTACAATCCCTTTAAGCTTACATAGTTGATGTCGACGCATTTAGGGTTGTCTGGCAATACTCCCGCGTTGTTTATTACTACGTCTAGACGTTGATGGACAGACTTCACCTTCTCGAAGGCATCTATGATATAATCAATAAAAACATCATGAACAGCAGGCGTAGCGACGGGGAACTGGGCCATACCCCCCCCATCAGGGTTTTATTAAAAGCAGACACAAGAGAGAATGGAGGAAAGGGAAAGGGGGATAGGGAAATTTGTGAACACAAATTTGGCGTGAAATTCAATAAAATGTTGCGCCGGATTGCATGTAAAGACATTTAGATGTCCGAAAAATGTGTGGACGCTACGCGCCAACCAAGGTGGCGCTCCGGCTTGTAGAATGTGTCATACAGATCAGTGGAATAGATAGATCAGTGACATGTATGGCCCCGTCAAATTCATGGATATGCTGCTGATCATGAACTAATTGAGTCTCTTATATTGTGAGCATAGGACCGGTACTTCGATCCCGATTGGGCATGAGTGGCACAATAATTTACCTGACCGGAGTTAACCCCCCCCCCCCACCATGGTACGGCATGCTGCATGGTGTTGCACACACTCATATGTTGCAGAAATAACACGTTTAGGCCATAGGCCCCAATCAGTGTTTCATTTCATTTATACATTTTATGTTAAACATATCTGGAATAGCGCGGGGTACACTGACCCTCACTTCAATGTAGGCTATGCAAACATGTATTGTAAATGGTAAGTTAGTAAAACTTTCCATCTCATTCATCCAAACATCGGTACTAACGACACGGCAGCCGGTTAGATTGAATAGTTACACACAATACGTGCGCAACAACCGGTTATATTTCCTTTTATCTCCATCATTTGATATTATAATTATCTCGGCATTTTGTTCATATACATATGTGCCGTTGCTGTTGAAATATAATTTAGAAATTGAAATTGGAGTTAGTGTGTGTGCCAACAAACCGCAGTTTCATACCAGGCTACTGTGTGCATGGTCCCGACAGGCATACATGTAATTGGAGAACGAGGCGAACACTTGATAAATTCCCATTGTAAATACGAATTTGGGGCAACCAATTTTCAGCTGGAAGCTATTATGCAATGTAATTTTGTAATAAAATTGCATCATGGGGTAGGTCACTGATTTGTCATTCTGGATCTGGCATTTGTGTGGCTCTGTTACATTGCTATAATATGGTCAGAAGGGTGTGTATTACCCACCCACCCCCTCTGGAAACGTGGAAATGCAGCTAATCACAATGAGGCGATACAATTGAAAATTTCAACAGATTTTGACGAAATTGGCCACACCATCATCGGCAACCTGTACCGTACACGTGTACACGGTATGGACAACATGTTCTCCAATTTTTGTTAATGAAAACTTGTTGGAATGCCAATTGGTGCAACCTTTAGTATAAATTACTGATGGACAAGTTCAATTTCCATATATATTGTTACAATATCAAACATCTTATTTGGGGGAGGATGAGGAACACAGGGGAACCGACCTTAGCTGGAGGGGGGGGCGTTCCACCCGCTCCCACAGGTCCCCCTTGGCGAAGTCGCTGATAAATATAATTGCTATGCATGTATGTAAATTATGCAAATAAAATAAAAGTTCTAAAAAATTACAAACTTCGAGGACATGTGGAGATGGGGTGTAATTAACTGGGTCCTAATCAGACATTACGTCCATCTATTGATGCTTAGTGCACGATACTTGTACGATACTTACTACCATCTTGAACAAGATTATATGGGGCACCACAATCACCCCCGGGTCCCCTCCTATTCAAGGTTGGTCAAAATACTAATAATATTTACAACGAATTGTGAAAATATCAGCTTTGTCCAAGATTAAACAATCAAAATTGTTTTCATTAAATTTAATAATGTTTTAATTCCAATGATTAAAATCATGTGTAATCTGGGAAACACTGCTAAAGGGTTTGAATATGTAGAACACACTATTATTCTTTTATTTGATTATTTCAGCATTTCATGGCGGGTTAACGTCGTTAGCCAGTGGTTAAAGTTCTTGAATGGAAGGTCATTTGATGCAACCGTAACGGAAAGGGGGATATAAGGGAACCGGAGTACCCGGAGTAAAACTTCTGGTATTGTAGACGGGGCCATCCCATTTGCACGTCC
>JAODAI010131863.1:0-11158 GCA_027575025.1 Scotoplanes globosa | reverse complement strand
TATAGTGCGATCAAAAATAATATAGTACATAAAGGTGGAATGAAAAGCACATTCGTTCTACATAAATGTTTAAATTCATGTGACAACACATTATATTTAATATAATGGTACATAATATTAAAAACAAATAAAAAGATGACAGTCATATATCAATGACAAAAATTGCTAAATACAGAAAAACTTTGTCTAAAAAATAGTAAAGAAGAATGAATGAATGAATAGGTTTCCTGGCCCTTGTCAACGCAGTGGGTAATTTTGATTCTAATGTGTTGAAACTTGTTGCATAGTTCAGCATTCCGCCATTACTGATGCACTAAGCAGCCTTTTGTGTGGTAGCCGGCTCAATATGGCTTTAGTTTTATTGGAAATGCATAATGTAATTGTGCATTAACTATTGAACCAGTCATTAATATTGTTAGTACAACAGTCTATTATTGGACTTTCAATGGAATTTACTCAATTCCAGATGGTATATGATAAGCTACTTCAGAAACAACATATTATGCTGTGATAATTGTCATTGGTGTACTAACTGAAATGTGATTAAACGACAAAATATGTATAAGCAAATACTCTTGATATACTGTTCGTCGTTAATTTCCTTTCCTTGTTTCGTTATGGAATGGCTTGAATATGTCCATACTATAATAGACCATATTATATATTAAATATAATCAAATGCAAAACTACAGGAAAAAAGTACAAACATTTGTACAGAAATATCGTCTCAGTTTTCCATCGTTCCTCATATATAGCAAACAGAAGAAGCACATATTAAAAAGTTAAACAAACAAATTAAGTTATTCAATTTATTTTATTATTAAATTGTTTAACACTGTTCCCGTATCACGGTTTCTGTTTAAATGGATATTGGTGTAAATAATAATAATACTCATATTTATAAATGTCATTTCTAGATTCAATCTTGATCCGTTTCAAGAGAGGTCCGATGAAGAGCTCTGGGTAGCCCTGGAAATTGCACAACTTAAAACTGTGGTGACAGATCTTGAATCAGGACTCGGTGAGTGAGCATTCTGCTTGTTTTATTGAAAATATACAATGACTGATTGACTATCTGATTGATTATGCAATAAACTACAATAACATCTGTCAATCAAGCCTCTCCAAGGGAACTGTGTTGAAAGCATTCTCCTGTATGGCAGCGGAACTTGGATGGCACATACATACAACTGTTGATGAGGGTGCAGAATATTTCATGGCGCGAGGTCAAAACCAAGGCTGAAATTTATAATGGTATTCTACCAATATCAACTGTGGTCTCCCAACAAAGAGTCCGTTTTGACGTCCACTGCTATCGAGCTAAAGATCAATTCGTTTCTGATGTAATCTGTGTGAGGCTGCCGTGTCTGTTCTCGAGGAGGAAGACCAATAAATTACATTGACTGTACGTGTTACTCGAGACACCGACCAAACAATCAAAGACCTTTATGATGGACCGGGACGCAGTTGCTCAATAAGATTTACGACAAGAACTTGCTACCACAAAAAAGGGCCGAGCATTCAGTTACTAGAAGTTATTTAATGTCTTGTCACTCCCCTCGCGGGGCTTAGACGGTGCCTTGCTAATGGAAGGACTTCAGTGAAGCGGCGTAGCCCATTGTACCCGAATGCCCTTCCTCCTGGCGTCAACCTATAGCCCTCGGTGGACCATAGTGGTTACAGATACATGCCAAGATAACCAATAGCAGTGTTAGGATTTGAACCCGCGATCTCACAATCACCAACCTGTTACCCACTGAGCTATCTCAACATATGACAGGAGAACGGGATGAGACAGATTTTTTTTAAGGATAATAACTATTAAACATGTTTGTTACATGTTAGCTGTGCACTATAAGTAATCGATCATTGAAGACTGTGACCATGCTACATCAAAAGCTTTCAAATATTACATCATTCTTTCTACAAGCTGGGGGAGCGAGTAGAGTTTTTGAATCTGTCTGTGTGTTCGGGACATTTGGGGTCGTGTCGTGGCGATGACTAAGAATTGTACACATTGGCTTCTTGCTTGATATCCAGTGTAAAAGATGTGAAACCTCATCAACAATCCCGAGTTTCCTCAACTTTGATCAATTTGACACTATTGCACTAAAGTTTAAAAATGAACCGCTAAACAAGGGCCGCGTTTGAGATGGAAGGACTGTGTTGAGAGGCATTTTAGGCACGCTGGTAGGGGTTGGCGATTGGAGGGCCATGGCAATGGATAGGGGGAGGTGGTGAGCATTGGCCATGATGTGGTTATCGTATTCTTCCTCACCCCTTGTTTGGGAATCACAGGGTAGAGAGAGAAACAATATCAATTTGATATATATTCAACTTACATTACGCACAATATGCCACATTGGAATTCTCACCCGACATTGCAACACTGAAAATATTTTTGGGGAGATTAAAAGAACACCAGAGTTTCCAATTTATATTCATAACATACCCAGCGCAGCCATGCATGCTGTGTTGTGTAAACAAACTTTGGCTGTAATTAATAGTCACAATGGCATGCCTATGCCTTACAAACACCAATGCACACCGCTGACTGTGTGTACAGGCCATAGTAGATTTATGAATAACAACCCAGTAGGTCATGACACTATTATGAATAAAACCCAGGGCTGCCATTGGGGATAAAGTACTGAGTTCTGCCAGAACCTGCAGTTGTTGACATAGTACTGTACTATATCTCCATTGTCTGCAGGAAGGGTGGAACTGTTATATAGGATTAACTAGAATTCCAATGAGTCAGGTTAGACGACATGTAGATAGATTGGAGGCAGCGCCGTCGTTGATGCCTGATGAAAACGACAGCAGAAGACGATGGTACTAACATTTAGCTTATAATTACTGTGGTAGAGGAGTTTAATAGATAAGCCATAATGCTCTTCATTTTATGATACCCTGGATTTGAGCTATTTGTTCAGGGCCAATAGTGTGGATATTACTTTGAGCAACGGACATGCTCAATCAATTTATTCCCAGAACTTGTTACCACAAAAAAGGATTGAACATTCACTTTACTAGATGGGAGATTTTTTATTTCAAGATAATAACGGTCAATGATGCCAGTGAAGAAGATAGCGGAAGATATCAGAAGATGATGCTACTAATATTTCACTTCTAGTAGCTGTGGTAGATCAGTTAGGGGGGATAAATCACAATGATCTGCGTTTTATGATACCCTGGATTTGAGGGGGGGTTGTATGGGTGGCTCTAGAATTACTCCGACGGGAGAGCTACATTATTTCAAGATAAGAACACTCATGCCAATCAAGAAGACAGCAGAAGATGATGCTACTAATATTTCACTTCCAGTAGCTGTGGTAGATCAGTTAGGAGAGATAATCCATAATGATCTGCATTTTATGAGATCCTGGATTTGAGGGGGGGGGGTATGGGTGGCTCTAGAATTACTCCGACGGGAGAGTTACATTATTTCAAGATAAGAACAGTCAATGATGCCAATCAAGAAGACAGCAGAAGATGATGCTAATAATATTTCACTTCTAGTAGCTGTGGTAGCTCAGTTAGGGGAGATAATCCATAATAATCTGCATTATATGAGACCCTGGATTTGAGGGGGGGTATAGGTGGCTCTAGAATTACTCAGACGTGAGAGCTACATTATTTCAAAATAAGAACACTCATGCCAATCAAGAAGACATCAGAAGATGATGCTACGAATATTTCACTTCTAATAGCTGTGGTGGATCAGTTAGGGGAGATAAACCATAATGATCTGCATTTTATGATACCCTGGATTTGAGCCACTTGTAAAGGGCCAGTAGTGTGGATATTATCCTAGAGCAATACTTACTTTTTCCATGCAGCCAACTTTTATAAATTTAGGATATGCAAATTTTGATTCAATTTTCTAAATGTAGTGTCAAGCATGTAATTCAAAGCCTTTAGACTCTGGTGATGATAATCGCCTCTCATCGTAAAACTACATGCCTTTCTATGTTTATTAAAAGCACAAGTTGCTGAACGTAGTAATTAGATGCACCGTTTCGGTTATAACACAGACAGTTTAGAAAAGATGAAAAGATATATAGGGAGGAGCTATAGGGGAAGGCATGGGGGAGGGCATGGGTGGCGCTAGAATTACCCCGACGGGAGAGCTACATTTCCACGACTGTGGAGTGGGGGTAAAACTTTTTTTACTGAAGTTACACCCTGAATTGTGCTTCTGCGTTGGAATAAGTGCCAGGAAACACAATCAATCAATCCTAACATGTAATACTTTTTTATTAATGGTGCCTGGCGATTCCCGAAGTTGCGTGCTTTGGACTTTGTTTTAGCGAGGGTATCGATTGAGTTATTTGCATAGAATTTGCCTAGAATTTTATATTTCAGAAAATTGAACCTCGTCAAAGAAATAAAAAAAATGTGAAAGAGCTCGCTCGGCTGTGATACTTGGATGTATCGTATTGTTTCAATGGACGTTCGAAAGAAGATTATTATATAATTTTTGTTTTATCTTCTTCTCTCAGATTCCGATGTGACTGAAGGAGGCGAGAATTTCAGTGTAGGTCAACGTCAGCTGTTTTGTTTGGCCAGGGCATTCCTGCGGAAGAGTAAGATTCTCATCATGGACGAAGCCACCGCCTCCATCGACATGGAAACAGTAAGACAATTTATTATCCTTCTATTTGTAATCAATGTATATAGTGTTTGAATTGTAATTGCACGGCTGTATGTTCGATTCCGAAAGTATGGCATTTAGATCCAGTAAAACAAAGGCTTTGAGTAGATATGTGAGGCGTTGTAATTGAGACCCTAAAATCAAGACTCGATTCGAGTAAATCATTTGAAATTGTGACTTGAGTTGAGTCATTTTGTTTGATTAAATAAATCAGTTGAGTCATTTGAAATTCCGACTCAAGTTGAGTTGAATCATTCATGACACCCTGGGAATATGTCCGAGGAAGTTCTCTTCAAATTTATGCCATTGTATAGTTGACAAAACAGTGGTTTATATGGACTGTGAATCGGTTTGTTAACAGTGCAAGATATAACACACTGCATATCATTTACTAGAGTTTCCCATGCATATGTCTACTGCATGTCGGCCTTCTACACAGTGCACTGATGCGAGGGCAGTGATGCGTGTCCATGTATGGATCTATCAACCGTATCCAGTATCAATTTTATTTCGACAACAAACAACACAGGTGATTATAGAGGCTTTAAAAAGACATGTGTGTACTTTGGATACCTTCCCATTAGGCAAGCTAGGGCGGCATGTCGGGCTTGTTTATTTATATCAAGAGACTCAATTCAAGTCAAAACGATTGGGACTCAGGTGAGTCTGAATCAAGATTGATCAATCAAGATAGTTGATTCCTAGTTCTAAAAATATTTGACTCGAGTCCGACACTTGTTGAATCATTGACTCTAGGCGCTGGGCTAGGTGCATCAAAAAAGTCGGTATAATCGGTGGTAACGACAACAGACAAAAATCACTCTAATAACGAGTCCAGTCTTTGGAAGTCCCGAGCCATTTGGTTTGATTAAAGGAGAGTCGAGTCATTTGAAATTCTGACTCAAGTCCGAGTCACTTGGCTTGATTAAATCAAGAGGGTCGAGTCAAAACAGATTGGGATTCACGTCGAGTCAGAGTCAAGACAGGTTATGACTCGAGCCCAGTCCAAGATATGTGACTCGATTCTGACTCGATTGCAGCCATTGACTTGAGTCATGGCAACGCTGCAATATAATTTATGTGACCTTGACTATTAGAAGAAGTGTAAAATTGTTAAATTTACTATCTCAGTAATACCAATGGCTTATGAAAATGATGTTAAATTTGCAGGGATGATAATATACGGAGGCTACAGAGGCCATTGCCTTTGTACATTTCGCAATGGCCTTGGTGCCTTCTAAAAGAATAAATAAGCGACTGATGCTTCAATGGGATGGCTTTGATGTCTTTTGTAAAAAAAAAAAAAAATACAAATGGCCTTGATGCCCTATATTTTTACAAAATCTATTATCTACCCTGAATTTGGTATTATGATTGGCAATTAGTATAAGCGTAACCGTTATGTTTTTCTTTCGTTTCAGGATGAAATTGTGCAGGGCATTGTTCGTAGTGCATTCAAAGAGAGGACCATCATAACTATCGCAGTAAGTATAGGGGTCCTTCGGGGGAATCATGTGAGGGAAGCCTTCTGAATGCCATGTGATTTTAGCACTTTTGAAGACAAACTGCTTGTTGTTCGCACTATGCTTTGTAGTGCGAACTACACTGTAGTAATGGATACTGTAAGTTCAAACCGGGTGCTGGATTCTTAAATTAAACCGCACGTAGCATCCAGTTTAGAGGGCATGCATATGAGAGAGTTGGAACATACCCCAACAAACCAATATCCCATAGGTATGGAAATAGGCTGTGGAGATCGTCATGCATAGTGCCTAGTTTTATACATGGTCTGTACGGTTTATTTATTACTCAAAAATCAGTAAGGTCAGCCTATTTGTATTTGGAAGAGTAGAGAAACGAAATGTTGGCTTTGTAAAATATTTATGAAAATATTTATATTTATCAAAAATTAATGACCTTAAAGTTCACCAGCATTTCAAAATAATTTAGAGAAAGAAGGAAAATAAGTTAATGCCATTTACCAAATTTAACATATTTCATACATTACAAGTCCAAGAAATCAGGATTTGAAGTTGTTGTTTACTTCTCAGTAACCCTTTCACGTCCAGCTATATAGATTTCAAAATTTTCAAATATTGCGGTTATATGACAATGACCTTTCAATTATTATTGTTTACAAGTAAACATGCTCTGATCAATTTATAGAGTGAAGGAGAGTTATGTAGAACATGTTTACCTTTATTATAATACCAAAAACAATTATGTATGGTGAACAATGGTCAAGTTATGGAATATTATCCACGAGCCTCTCCATCGAACCGTTCCATTGTCCGTTAGTTCCATTGTCTAACCATAATATCATGCATACCTCTTCCACAAACTGAATTCTCAGATTGTGATGTTCAATAACATGAAAAATGTCAGTACCAACCGAACTGAAGTTTGGCATCACTAGGTCAAAAATTTTAGTGATACGTCGATTGCAACCAGTTTGAATTTGGCAGGGAGTGAACCCGAATGTACAAAATCGGACAAATAAAGTCGATGTACACACGTAGCATTTATGTGACCATGACATCCTGAGAAGGGTAAGTGATGGTGCATTTATGCGACCATGGCATTGAAGCGTTAAGTTGCATTTGAGAATAAGCCTCAGTGCAGCACCGAGGTATCTACGGCAACAGTAACGTATGCGGTACGTGTACATAATGCACTGTATTCTGTACTCGTCCTTTACCGGTAAACTTTACCGATTTTCATTAATTTTAATTCATCAATTTGGATGGAAAACAATCAATTCTTCTTGCTGTTTGAGATTGATTCTTGGGACAATATTCCCAGCAATATTCCAACTAAGTACAATACGTCCTAATATCAGGGGCCCATGAATACTAATGAGGATGGCTCGTCCTTAGCGTGCAATGTTAGGTCCTTGTATTTGTCCGTTTTTTCAAGTTCTGTAATGTATTATGATGGATGTGCATTGAAGGTGAACTATTACGATGGCTAAAACAGTGAACAGTCAATGATGTATATCTCTCATCAACGTAGTCTTTATTGTGTCTCCCTCCCCAGCATCGGATATCAACTATCCTCGACTCTGACAAGATCATCACCCTGGACAACGGACTGATGGTGGAGTTTGACAAGCCAGACACACTACTGGAGATAGAGGACTCCATCTTTGCATCACTGGTGAACTCCAACTAGGGGACTAATCAGTAGCACAGTGTGTACGCGTACAGTCACTCGGAAGCGCACCACGGCCTATACCGAAGTGGCTACGGCAGCAGTGTAACGTTTTGTGGCTCATCTGTCGTAAATATTAGCCTGTTGATCCCGAGGTCGGTATGGGGCATCAGGGAGACCATCTTGCAGACCTGCCAACACTTTGACTACTTCCTGTGCATTGCTATGCAGTGAAGCATGCTATGTTCATGTTATGGCAAGGCATCTCCTTGACCTTCATTGACTAAGAGTGGATTATAGGTCTACCTGCAAGAAGGATTACTAAAGGATGACCTCTATTGTTGTCCATTATTGACTGAGAGTGGATTTATGTGTGTCTATCTGCAGGGGGATTAGGATGATCTGTTGTTGACCATTATTGACTAAGAGTGGATTATAGGTCTACTTGCAAGGGGATTACTAAATGATGACATATAAGTGGATTATAGAGTCTACCCGCAAGGGGAATTACTAAAGGATGACATATATTGCATAAGAGTAGATTATAGGTCTACCTGCAAGGGGGATTACTAAAGGATGACATCTATTGTTCCAGCTTCATGCTTTATAGCTACAAAATAATTCAGAAATGGATTGCAGTAAGCTATTTTGTAGTTATGACCCCTGCACATTCTCCTTCACATTTGTCAGGGTCAGACGGGTAACTTTTGTAATATTGTGGCTGTTTGTTATTATCTGACCTTGGGACCTATGACGTTTCCGTGCTCCATGCCATAACGATGAAATAACTTATTGTCAAATAGCTTATTGCTAAAGGGTGCTTTAACATGAGGCAAGTCACTAAATTTTCAAATATTATGACTCGAATCAAACCTGGCAAAGTTACCCGATTGAAATAACACAGTGACTGAAGTGAATAGCGCGACTCGTCTTACCCGTTATCTCGTTGATAGTGGGCTGGACTTGAGATCGCAAGGACAGGAGTTTGAGTACAGTGTGATGATGATTACATTCAAGTGGTTGTAACTGGTATATCAAAGACTTTGGGTGGCTCATACAACCTCATATACACACCTTGAAGTACTACTTCGACTTGGTAATTTATCAGTAATGGATTGTGTATTAAGAATCAGTTTTGTGGCGATGATTTGGTATAGTTTGAGTATTATTATTATTTTTATTATTATTATTATGGTCATGTTATTATGCTACAGTAAGTCTTGTATTGTTAGTTCTCTATTTTATGCCAAACGAATGGACGGTGTATTGCAACTGTTATTGGTAATAGCAATGTTGTTAATTTGTGCTAATATGACGTGATGTGTGGACGCGTTCTGACACAATGAGTCAAAGTAAGTCCATACAAGTGATATGAGAGGTGTCGTGGCGCAATGGTTAATGGTGCTGTGGTTTAGTGATCCAAGGACTACTGGTTGAATATTGGCAGAATAGTTTCACTACGTGTCCCTGAGCAAGACACTTAATCTCGATTGCTTCTTTCTACCCATGTGTTAATTGGGTACATTTCGAGGTGAATCCATGTCATTGGGCGCTGCTTTAGCTGCTGCCATTGACCTAATATGTGGATTCAATGAGTTCACCAATGACTGGGGAAATGTAAAGCGCTTTGTAACCTGTAGAAAACGGTGCTATATAAATTACAGGACATATAAACATTTGACACTTATGATGTTTGTTTCAAATACTACACACAATTATTTTGGCAGGCATATATTCAACTATACATTCGTTTGAAAGTGACATGTTGGGTATGTAATATTTTGAGAAAACGGTATACAAGGTGTGGCTTACCGGCACATAGCCACACTTTCAACTATAAGCACAACAGTAGCTCAGTAGAAAGACAGTCAGACTTTTAATGCAAGGTTCCACAATTCAATGGCTATAATGCTTTTTTCTAACTTACTTATTACCGACTTTTAGTCAAAATATTACAATTAACTCTTATCCCGCGGATGTCGAGAATATCCACCATTGGAAATATCCACCCGATGTCGGAAATATATGCCATTGGCCAGGTGTCTAGCCTCCCTAAAATTATATATTTACAGGAAAATTGGCATATTGCCATTTAGTAAGATTGTTGAAGTGTTGAACAAACATGTTGTGCACAATAATTACATCACTTTACATCACTTTGCAGTTTCATGAGAGCTATTCAAAACGTATTACTTTTCTGTATGAATGTAGAATTTTAGAATATTTGATACTTAAATTTTTTTGAGGGTTTAGATGAGTTGTATTAACAATGAGTAAAGCCGTTGTCGTTAACATTTATGAGGCAATCAACAAATTCAGCTGATTACATTAGGTAAATAATTACATATATCTCTATACAGAATATAAATTTATATGTGTGTAAAATATATTGCAGTATTTAAAATATATATTTTGTGTAATTATACATAGCCTATATGCCTATAGCTGCAATAATATGCTAACATTTTATAACTTGACATAGTATATCATACAGGATTTGGAAAACAACATTGTAATTACAATGATATTGTTTAATATGACTTTAATGTGTACATATATCCTATAAATCCAAATAATAAAATTTGTATAACATTGCCATTTTCTAATGATATAGTTTCTATAATAATAATATTTCATTTCCACAATTTGTGAATAATTGATATAACAAAGAGAACTTGTTTCCGATCAATGTATTGTTGTTTATTGTTATGTTTCGGTGTATAACAACTAAAATATACCACTTATTGTGACTAATATAGAACATACCTATATATATATATATATAACTATAACGCTGAATTCCACAATAGGTGCACACCGTCTAAAATACAATAATAGGTGTACACCACTAAATGTTGATTTCTAACACATTAAAGCATGCTATGTTGCATATATCAGTCAATGTGTATTATCACGGTATATTCTGATAATATATGAACCCTAAACACGAGATATGTATCTGAGGGATATGCATTTTTTAAGCCGATTGTGTATCACCGTAATACATCATTTGCAACACTAAAAAATAGTGTGTGTCACCCTATTGTGGCAATTTAGACTAGGCGACATATGCAGAGCCAATTTTTAAAGTTGCCATGTGGCTGTTTACATTCATTGTAAAAAATAAGTGTATGTGTGTTCATCTATCTATTCACTATACAGTGTACTGTATTTCAACAGTACAGCATGCATCCAAATGATGTAGTAAAACTGCAGTTAGAACTAGGTGCTCTCGCATATGTAAATATGTACACTTAAAGCATATGTACACCTAAAACACCGAAAGTCGTCCCAATGTAGGTTCCAGATATATATATATATATATATATATATATATATATAAAAATATCT
>JAODAI010131752.1:0-11160 GCA_027575025.1 Scotoplanes globosa | reverse complement strand
GTCATAGATAGTTACTTAAATCCCTATCCATACCGTTAGGCCTGATATGTAAACGCAAACGACAAGGTTGGAAAAGGCGGTGGAGACAAGGTAGGAGATTAACAACAGTAAACTCACACAGCATGGAAGCACTTATTGAACCACAATAAACGAAGCCGTCAATCGGTATTAAGTAAGGTAAGCCAAATAATATATAGTTAACAGTATTTTACAAAGGCCCACAAGTAATCAACATGAAACCACCTTTTATATGCAATATTTATAATATATATATATATATACATATAGATATAATATGTAGATTTTATAGATATTTATATATTTTCTAGAAAACACACATTGTCCTATGATAATTAATTAATATTTGTATAAACACACAGTTTTAGCATACTTGTTAAATCCTTCCACTCCCTGAGAACAGCAAAAGTTGGACTTGATATTATTTTGTGACACACTACTTAAGTTAAAGAGTTACTACACAGGCACACAGCTGTGCTTTCACGATTATTACTACAGCGCAACGATACAGCGCCCTCATTTTAAACAGACACTGAAACGACACAGTAAGGCAAACTGAAAACCAATAACTGAGGGCTGTGTCCGTTGTACAACAGTCTTTACTGACTCTTCAAAGTGATATGTATATAGATGCAGTACTCAGAAGTGATATTCACATACATGCAGTACTCAGAAGTGATATACACATATATGTAGTACTGCATCTATGTGTATATCACTTCTGAGTACTACATGTATGTGTATATAACTTCTGAGTACTGCATGTATGTGTATATCACTTCTGAGTACTGCATGTATATGTGTATATCACACTACATATATGTGTATATCACTTCTGAGTACTACATATATGTGTGTATCACTTCTGAGTACTGCATGTATATGTATATAACTTATGAGTACTGCATGTATGTGTATATAACTTCTGAGTACTGCATGTATGTGTATATAACTTCTGAGTACTACATGTATATGTGTATATCACACTACATCTATGTGTATATCACTTCGGAGTACTGCATCATGTAGTTATATACACATACATGTAGTACTCAGAAGTTATATACACATACATGTAGTATTCAGAAGTTATATACACATACATGTAGTACTCAGAAGTAATATACACATACATGTAGTACTCAGAAGTAATATACACATACATGTAGTATTCAGAAGTTATATACGCATACATGTAGTACTCAGAAGTAATATACACATACATGTAGTACTCAGAAGTTATATACGCATACATGTAGTACTCCGAAGTAATATACATATAGATGCAGTACTCAGAAGTGATACACACATACATGCATACAGTGTGATATACACATATATGCAGTACTCAGTAAGTATATTCGCACAGTCACACGGTAGACAAACAAGACATAATATAAGAACATTACATATGTTGCAAGTAAACTTCATTGATAAATCTATAATCCACTGAACCGCTGAATTCAGCCAATGACCTGTGCAACGTCATTAGAACCAACCAGAAGCCTTCACTATACCACGTAGAGATACCGGACCTAATACCACGTAGAGATACCGGACCTAATACCACGTAGAGATACCGGACCTATACCACGTAGAGATACCGGACCTATACCACGTAGAGATACCGGACCTAGATGCCATCCCCAAAGCCACCAAGGTCACCCATTTAAACAAGTTAAACAACATAGGCAACGTGGAACCAATTAAAGCAGTGAAAGATCTCCTCCCTCCCGCCCCCATTCGACCACCGAATACAAAAACTACCATGTAAAAGTAAACCCCCCATTGGACCACCAATGGTCATTTTGGCCTTGCCATGTTCTCTTTTGTTTCGGGCTCTGCAACACTACCAATTTAATGGCTTGTATTATAGGTAGACGTCTACTCCGATAAAGGCGGACTATTATATATGGACCTCTCGTACACTGTATGAACATTAAATTACATTGATCTATACTTAATATCATCCTACTTGTAACATATAGTATGTATACCTATTCATCTAACCCAAAACACATACATCAGACAGTACCAGAACTACATTATATCATAAATACACTACTTTATTATTAATTAAAAAACTATTTGCGTTGACAGACACACAGACACACCCGCACACGCGCGCGCACACACCAGTAAAATGCTATAAAAACGTACGTACAAAGTTTGTGCAATGTCCATGAGGTATTTCAATGTTGACATAATAAAGGCATTATTATAAAACACAGGAAGCAGAGGGATTATTGTTGATCTAAGATCAATCTATATCTCAGTACGCTAAGTTAGAACTACTTGGGGTCATATTGAACCACCAAGCCAAACACCACCTTGGTTCAACGACAAACATTAAGACAGATGCATTGATTAAAGGAGACTCTCAAGTAAGAGGAAACCACATAAAGCCTCCTCCATTATACCAGTTAAAGACACTGTATATTAACATTCACTGATTGATCAGGGTTCATGACCATATTTATACAACAGAGTTGTATATAACAGCCCATAACTTTGATATGTCAAGTTAGATTGATTAATTGCCTCAGTTTCCTGGTTCTGACCCTTTTCAACAATTGGGTTGGTAATATAGAATCAGAGAAACGTTATATACACCTCTTAGAGACACTATAATACATACAGTCATCACCAGATACACTGGGATAGTCATAGTCAGCCAGGTTTTGATCCTGTGGCCTTACGATTACACGACCAACGCTCTCTTCACAGAGATAACCAGTGATAGATTAGGTTTCCTGGCCCTTTTCAACGCTGAGGTTCTATGAGCCATCCAAAACCTTTGACATAACAGTTAGAGCCACTGGAATATAATCATCATCACTCTGTATTCAAACTGGTGACCTTGCAATCACAAGTCCAAGGCTCTATCAACTGCAGCTCACCGGCCAGATAAAAGATATTTAGGGTAACTATAATCCTGGAGTCTAACCTACAACCTCATGATTACAGAATGGTTACATGTCAGTAGCATCATGAGTACAGTCAATATCTTACTAATAAGTAGTCATACCATTGACTAGAGGATTATTGTCTAGCTCAAATGGCTAAATAATATGGATATTCATGATCTAGGATAATCAAAGTCATATATCTTCAATATCTTACTAATAACTAGGCTTACCATTGACTAGAGGATTATTGTCTAGCTCAAATGGCTAAATACTATGGATATTCATGATCTAGGATTATCAAAGTCATATATCATTCCTATTATCATGATTACAGATTGGTTACAAATCAGTGCATGGTATCTTGATTACAGATTGGATACATGTCAGTGGTATCATGACTAAATTCAATATCTCAATACTACTAGTATTATTAATTACACAATTATTGGCAGGGTTCAAGTAAATATTATGAATATTTATGAAACATAATTAAATATTCATAACAACCATGAATATTCATATTATTATGATGACATAATGATTATTGACATATGATCAATAACACCATAATTACATTTGATATTTTAATATTATTATAGTACCTAGACAATTACTGGCAGAGTTCAAGTAAATATTATGAATATTTATGAAACCTAATTAAATATTCATAACAATCATGAATATTCATATTATTATGATGACATAATGATTATTGACATATGATCATTAACACCATAATTACATTTGATATTTTAATATTATTATAGTACTGGGGAGGCGAAAGATATTACCACTGTCTAGCTCAAATCATGGTTCAATAACATGGATAATCATGAGCATAATACAATATTTTTTGTAGCAATGAATAAAAATAAATATATGGTACTGTATATATGGATATAATGTATGTATAGACAATATCACGATTAATCATACATGAAAAAAGATTGTGTACTGTATGTGGCTATACTGTATGAAGTATGCGTACTGTATATGGATGTACTGTATATGGATATACTGTATGATATACTGTATACTCCGGTTAATATCATCATCAATCATACATTAATGAAGTTTGTGTCATCAGCAGTCTCAATCACTCTGCACGATAATGAAGTAACTGTATTTTATGAGGAATATCGTCATAATTGTGAATTATGAAGGAAATAAGCCCTAAACGTTGTGGAGTTGTTTCACATATTTATATCTGATTTGGCTCGTATAGTCGGTTACCCACACATGTGATTTCAGATAGCGTAGATAATTTATTTGCTGACAATCGATTGAAGAGTGACAATTTTATTCATATTGCCCCCAACTGAAAGGATTATTGTGGTTCACGTACAAACTTAACACAAGTTCGAAAAATAGTTAGTTAAAAGATAAGACAAAGCAAACAAAAGGAGAAAGTTAAAGCAAGTGAGAATTGGTTAATAGGAAACATTAGTATGAAGAAACATGATGCAATTTGGAAGAAGGGGGGGGGGGGGTTAAACACACAAGGACAAAATTTGGCAGTAATTCATAATTCAATACAAATCAGTAAACTACAGATTCAGTAAACTACAATTAACTGAGAGCCGTATTTATGGGTCACGTCAGTCAGAAGAGTCGCCGCAGTTTGATGGAAAATAAAATGACACATGACACCATTGCTCAAAGTAAAATATGCCATGATGTGAGAGAGATGTGAGAGATGGAAGGGAACACCTTCAAATAGCATACTAAAAGATTGTTAAGTTGTCTGCCGAACTATACATGATCCAGTTTATACGGTATTCTAATTGGTTAGGCTGCATTATTTGTAAGATAATATTCACCAGATGAAATATATCCAGAACAAACAAATATCTGCTGCATTAAAGCTATATCCTGCACATAATATATCTTTGGTATATATATTGACGTGTATCTAATTACAGACAGCAAATACATAAATATCAAAAGATATTTTCATTTTATTTTAAAGTACACAAAGTAATAATTACTCCGAACCAACAACGTGTCATTATTCTCCCCAATAATACACAACATGTACATAAAATTATACATCTAATTAGTGAAGTTGTAATGCTATTGATAATTGAGTTATTAATACGTAAACTGAATCCTATGGAATAAAGCTGAAGTCCAAATCAAAAAAAGTTGACACAATAATATCTTGCATTTTACTCATTATTATTGTAGCCAGAATAAACTAACTATTTTTAAAATATCTTTTCCTATCACTAAGCAGCATTTTTATATATACCCTACACAATTAGGCATAGTTTTCATTATTTTCTTAATTAGTCTACTAATTTTCTTATTATGTGAAAATTAATTTAATCTAAATTTAATTCGATTCATTTCTAACGTTGCATAGCTTTTGGTTGAAAACAGAAAATATCAGCAAAATATAAGTAAATAAAGCAACATTAAACATAGTAAGATATTCTTATTATCCAATGAAAACAACCCAGTGAAATTAGTGTGCCAATTTAAAGTAACTATTGGTTTATTTCTTAGATTTGTTATCTGAATGAATGGTCAGATAAACTTCCCTCCCTATATGTGACACATACTCCAACATTTTAGTGTTACGTTAGCTGTATCCAATTGATACATAACAAAAGCTACCATCTCTAGTGGTTAAACTAAGTAGTGAAGGATGAATATGGACACAGTACTCATGACCCTAAACCCCCCACACTAAACCGCCCATCTATCGTCAAAAAACTTCCAATAAATTGAAGATTAAATGTCACAGACCTACTTGTTATAATATTAAGTATGTTCATGACTATTAAAACAATCATATTAATAAATCCCCTTTCCCTGCAATTTAATATGCTTTCTAAATATGGGAATAAACCCCCACCCCCAACCTTGCGATTACAGGGCGAATGCTTACTGTCCCCGAGTAAATCGGGCACAGTCCACAACCGTGGCACCATGGAAAGAACACCCCCCTCTGTATTAATGAAGAAAATAATACGGTACTTTCTTATTAATGCAGCATGGTTAGTTTCACCTGTAGATTATGAAATATTATTATAAACATTATTTATAGGAAAAACAAGTACAGAACTCCTAATTATTATATTAAGAACAAATCAAGAGTCATTTATGCTACTAAAATATCCACAATAAATTGGTTAATGTTTTTATGTATAGAAAACATGTTGAATAACCCAATAAAAAAGTTACAGCCAACCACCCCCTCCCTATTAATATCCCGAGCTAGACCTACTACGTACGTACGTTGATATTTCAGTGCACTGGTATTAGGCGTGTCATTTTATAGACTCGGCTAGTTTGTTGATCACCGTCCCTCAGTAACTGAGGGCGGTAGATCACATAGACCCTGTGTGGAACGACGAAAGACATTGACTGTCACACACAAGCACACTTTGGTATTAAGCTGATAAACTGGAGAAACAAAGAAAACAAGTATAAGGACCCTATCTCAATGGCCTGTATGGGAGGGGGTTCTCGATTCATGCTATACACTCCCATTCGTGCATTCAAACAGGTATCTTGTTAAAGATTTGTAATCATAGCCGGAAATGGAATATAGCGTGGGGGAGGGGGGGGGGGGGACAGGGACTTTTAAAATTTATTCTACTCGCCCTCATTCAAAAAGGTTGTTTGTTAATACTTGGGAGACAGTAAAAGGGGGAGGGGGTTTATTCCCAACTAGCCCCCCCCACTGTCTTCCCAGCATGGTTAGTCTTGATTGGTTGTGTTGACCAGCTCAATCATAACAATGTGGCTTCGTACATGATGACATACATACTGGGCTATCTACGTTCTAAGTTATACCGATTAATCGATTGGGTTATTTTGATGAAAGATATCTATTGGTTGCTTTCTCTGAAATACGGAACAGAAAACTGTTGTTGGCTATGCTGCCAATCTCCTGTGCTGAATATCAGCGAGAGAGAAGGTAACATTTTAAGGTCTTTGCCGCGACACAGCCGCTCACTCGAAAAATGCGCACCAAAATATCTATCAGCCGGCAGGAAGACAGATGTACCAGATAATGAAAACTTATTTTGTCGTTTTCTATTCATCTACGAGGGATTAAGTCAATGCGTAGTCATATAGGTCTAATTATATACTGGGAAATATCAATTTGTATGGGCGAGCACTGGGGTCAAATGTCATATGGGAAATATTAAATTACAGCTGCACGTGAAATTAAACAATTTAAAGAATTCAACAATAAGTACTACTAATTAATCCGTGTTAATTACAATAAGCAACTTAAAGTACTCAACAATAATTACTACTAATTAATCCATGCTAATTACCAATCACAAAAATCAGTAATTATAAATACTACTGCAGTACTATTGAAAAATACAATTACAATTCATTATTCATTAATAATTAAGCTATATATAAATTGGAATCAGGAAAAAATGTCAGTCCATATAGTATTAAACTGATCAAATTTTACAATTTTTAATCTATCATAACTTCATGGAAAAGTAAATATATTTTTTTTCTTAAAATCCCTGTATATAATAGAACTCGTTACTGTTTGAATCCCTTCCTGTGACATGTATCGACATATACACATTATACACGTTAGTAACAAAAGCATCAACAAAATAGAAAGCCAGGGGAAAGAGCATAAAGACAGTTCTATTTGTGAAGGTATTTTAAAGCCACTCGATTCTGATTTGGATGATATTCATTTTCTGTCAGTCAGAGTTTCCAAAGACCCGACCCCGTCCACCCGGGGTTCATAAAGATTAAAGTTACTCCATTTTGAGGTATTTTGTATTTGCATATTTGACTTCCTATTAGCCCACAGACAGCATGAGATGATGCCGTTTCCTGCGCATTATTATATATTTAGACCCAAATATGTGCTACAATCTATATCAAACGATAGTGAGACAGTTGGCATAAGTTTAGACAGTTGGAATATGATGAAATGAGTAAAGTGTATCATTTTATATGACGTTGGTATTTGAGAGTAGACTGTGTTAAGTTAACATGATAGCAAAGCTCTTATAAGAAGTTGACAGTAGACTGTGTAAGCTAACAGGAGAGCAATGCTCTTATAAGAAGTTGATGGTATGCCATGCAAGTTAAACAGGTAGAGCAATGGCAAAGGAGCGACACACACATACATGAAAAGCAGATTCAAAATACGGAAATAAAATATTTTGTCAAAAAATTGGCAACAAAAAATGTTAGTAGCCCCAGAAAGCAAAAAAATGTTCGGCAGAAATACGATACATGAACCACAATAATCCTAACCAGCGAAGGACAACATTGATTAGAAATTTTTCACAACTAAAGTAGAGAAACCGAGGAACAAATGTCGTTAGCTCTTTGAATGAGTTATGTTCCATCCATTGTCAACCTGCCCATTGAAGATGACAAGGTTATCCAAACTACATCATAATTGATTGAATGATTAGGTTTCCTGTCCCTTTTCAACGCAGAGATTATATGAGCCACCCCAACTATATAACATATAGTCATGGCCCTTGTGTAACACACAGGGCTAGATAGATCCACCAAAGTCTTTGATATACGAGTCAGAGCCACTGGAATATAATCATCATGACTTTGGTATACTAGTTAGAGCCACTGGAATATAATGAGGCAAACGATCGTGAACTAACAGTATATTATATAAAATGATAGATTGAATGACTAGGTCTCCTGGCCCTTTTGAACACAGAGGCTACATGATCCACCTAAAGTCTTTGATATATATATCCCGGTTAGAGACACTGGAATATAAACATCATCACTCCGTATTCGAACGCACAACCTTGTGACTCCATGATGCAGGTCAAATACCCAATCCACCAAGTTATTAATGAGATATAATTAAATATTATACTACACACCACCTACACAGTGACAAATAGTACAATGAAAAAGGACTTAGAATGGCGGTGGTAAGTCTGGACCCCGTTAATATCTACAAAAAATAACATATACGGACAATTACAAAGTCTTTCATATTTATGCCAGAGAGAGAGAGTGACACTGGATTTGTGACATTATCACATCCTAGAATATAAATGTGACCTTGTTATTAAGATAAATACAGTGTGCCTTATTTACCAAGATAATCAGTAATATGTAGGAAAGGAAGAAAGAAAGTGTTTTCATCTAAAATATTAAAAGCGTTGTTGACATACTTAATAGTGACTATTCAACACTGTTACAATTGTATGCATACATATTATGATTATATATATATATATATTATATGTATGTATATAAATATATATATATAGTTACACGTATATGTATATATATATATATATAAATATATATATAGTTATATATTAAAAAATGCCCCGTTTTAACTATATACAATACAAACACAAGTCACCCTGCGGTGTCAGATATTTGAGGCTATGATGATGTTGTCGACACTGTCATAAATACTTACAAAGATTAAACTTACAAAGATTTGTAAATAATCTTTGTGAAATAGGGCCGAGATCTCATGGCCATCTGCAGCGCAGAGGTCACGCGAGCTATGATGCACCAGTTAGAGGCACTGGAATATCATCATCATCACTCTGCATTCGAATATCTGACTTATATGGAGTGATGATGAATATAAAGTCCAGTACAATTTATGGCTAATAATACTAAACAACCAAAATCGGACGGAGCCACCAAAATGCAGGGTTTAACGTTTCATTGATATTAGAGTTTGCGACGTCGGTGTCCCTCAAATTTGTAATGCAAGTTCAATGCACCGATAGTATATGTGCCGTGCCCCTTTTGAAAGAATTGAAGCCCTGAAAACGTCTTAAGAGTCTTGTCTTATCTTAGAGTCATCCTGCAGTTTATACACCTTAAATAATTGGTTAAGCAGATAGAATGCAGTATGCTACAGTTCATCCTGCAGTTTATACACCTTCACTAATTGGTTGAGCAGATAGAATGCAGTATGCTACAGTTCATCATGCAGTTTATACACCTTCACTAATTGGTTGAGCAGATAGAATGCAGTATGCTACAGTTCATCCTGCAGTTTATACACCTTAACTAATTGGTTGAGCAGATAGAATGCAGTATGCTACAGTTCATCCTGCAGTTTATACACCTTAACTAATTGGTGGAGCAGATAGAATGCAGTATGCTACAGTTCATGATATAACTATAATGAGGGCGCTATTCATAATGTGACTTCACTTACTGTTAGCGTGAGGGCTTTCTGATAGACTGACATACTCATAATACTTAATGAGGGCGCTATTCATAATGTGACTTCACTTACTGTTAGCGTGAGGGCTTTCTGATAGACTGACGTAGTCGTAATACTTTGACTACTGTAACATGATATAACTATAACGAGGGCGCTATTCATAATGTGACTTCACTTACTGTTAGCGTGAAGTCTTTCTAATAGACTGACGTACTCATAATACTTTGACTACTGTAACATGATATAACTATAATGAGGGCGCTATTCATAATGTGACTTCACTTACCGTTAGCGTGAAGTCTTTCTAATAGACTCACGTACTCATAATACTTTGACTACTGTAACATGATATAATTACAACGAGGGCGCCATTCATAATGTGACTTCACTTACTGTTAGCGTGAGGGTTTTCTGATAGACTGGCATACTCATAATACTTCCACTGACAGCCTCTGTAGAAATACTTGTCAGCCAATCCCTCCTGTTGGAATAAGAACATAACTTTGTCATTTTATACAACACCCTGTTGTCGATGGTCTTCAGTTTAGGTTTGCCTATTTTGGGTACTAGCCTAACGTTAGACTAGACCCTGACCTTAGACGTTACCAACAAAAATATTATCTATTTCTATTAAATACTTCTAGTATATATTAATTGCCCACATAGTTTTCTTCACAAACAGGTTTATATAGAAGTATGTCTAGTATATCAGTATACTTCACATAGATGTGCATATTTCCAAACTGCTACTTTTGTGTTTCAATATTTTAATAATACTCTTCCTGCAAGTTTAAAAATATTCTTTGTGAAAGATCCAATTCGTGTGTATCCAATTAGAGGTAATCATATGCATTCAATTTTCTACCATTTAAGTAGCAGTCAGCGTTTTTTTTAAATTCACCGGTCCAAAAGTATGGAATTAAATCCCGGTGTGCATTAAGGATTGTAACGCACAAAATGCATTTAAACGTAATCTTAAAAAGTATCTGTTGTCTAAATATTCCATTGCATGATTTTCATTTACATTATACAGTTTTGTTTAATTATTGTTTT
>JAODAI010131641.1:0-11162 GCA_027575025.1 Scotoplanes globosa | reverse complement strand
CACATTATCTTGGAATTATCATATTTCAAAGACTTGCGCCGCTGCTAATATGCAGCTTAAAAATATTTCGTATATAAAGAAATTTCTTGATCAAAAGAGTGCGGAAATTTTAATTCATGCATTTGTTTCTTCAAAGCTTGATTTTTGTAACTGTTTGGATTAGCAAATCAACATATTTTTAGGCTTAAAAAAATCATGTTAAATGAAATAGGAATGATATTGTTCATAACCATCTATGAATTAGCTGCCTAACATTAAACATCTTAAATTAATTAAGAATCCGCTAATACTAATAATTCCATTTATATATAAATATAAGCATTGGTATACATCATGCATCTACTCTGAATTTATGAGATATATACATAATATATTATACTTTCAGAGAGCATGCTTCACGTATACCGTACCTATGCCACTCAATACAATATTCATGAGTAAACTGGATATTAAAACACGGCTTTAGTCATTTAAACGCCTGTGATGACGTTATCACGGTTATCATTCGGCAATAGATAAATATCTGAATCTGAATCTTTCACAAAAACGAAAAAAAATATATTTTTGTTTCTCATTTATCGGTAAATTTTGAACATTTTCAAACAAAATTAATATGTATGTCATACTTCATGTGTCAATAATCACGATTATTCTATTACATGTAGATACTGATATTTTAATAATTGTATCCAGGTAACCTAATAATAATAACCATATTGGGCAGCGAAGGTCATTAGTAATATTGCCCACGATTGATATTTCGCGGTTGTTTAATAGCCTATTTGATGTGTCCTCATTGTCGGATCGGCCAATGCTAACAGTACATATTTCAATTGGCAAAATGTGTAAGGTAATCCAAAGTTTATCTAGCCTTTAGGTGACGGAAAGCCAAACCAGTAACTTGTATAATGATAATCGCATGTATATCTGAATTGAATGATTCCTAAGTGCATACGTATTTATAGTTTTGTAAGTATGATCGATTTATTCGTGTATTTACACCTTGAAGGGTTCAGACAGTTTGGAAATAATGTTACTTGGTATTATAGAGCAGATAAATTTCTACAAAATGATTCAAACTAGAGTCAAATCGGCCATTCCGTTATCAATACATTGATATTTGAAATGTGAAGTATCAAAAGGCCATTTAATTATATAACGTCTTTATCAAGACTAACGTGACGTAGGGTCTTCACAACTAAAGTACAGCCTGGTAAATGGCTTGTAAATACGTTTTTTCGAGAAGTTAGAGTTATAGTTTTAGTGTTTGGCCTGGATCCTTTTACGCACCTCCCCATCACACCGCCCATCCCCAGAAATCATTCCCATCAGACACGCAAGACTATCCATCTGCTTAATACCCTTGTCAGCAATGGATATACCTAACTCCTGTCGTTGCATGCCCATTGATAAAACATATGTCTTAGCCAGGCCCATACGCAACCTATGCATCTCAAATAAACCTTCATATTATACCCTCACCTCCTGTAACTCCATGCTTACTATCCATAACTACTGCTAGATCGTAAGAATGTAACATATTTAATTCCCTAAGAACCGTATCATAGGCCTTCTCCAAATCAACAACACCAACTGCTATACTCCCATGCACTTCCATTTTTTCCATCAGCTGCCTATAGTGAGAAGAATCCCATCACTTTTCCCTCTTCCCTTACGAAAACCGTGATGTTCTTCGTGTTTTTTTTTAAATTGTATTTGCCATACTGATATACTATATGATGGCACCAATAACTCCATTTCGTAAACAAAGTGGAGTTAGCGCCTTTTTGAAACTCAGCTCTTCATATTTAGCTATATACTTATAGATAATGTACACATATTTCAAAGGCATGTATACTGTACTTAAATATCATCTCAGGCTTCAATGGCCTAAAGTTACTGATCACAATTATTACAATTACTACTTAGTTTATATATCCGTATATTTGATCCAATACCAATACATTTAACAGTTAATTGCAATAAATGGCGATGTGCATGTTAATTCATAGCAGGTGGGTTAGAATGTTGGTCATGTGTACTATATGTTTCATCTATCATAGTGCATATATGTATATGTACACATGCCACGTAAGTAACTATAATTCAATAATAACAATTTATAAGAATGGAGGGAGATTCTGGGGAAAGAAGAAGGTTCAATGATATCAGTGGGCGAAATTTGTATGACTAGTCTTACATATATGTGTATAATGGGAAGCATGATGTGTAAGCAGCGTTACATTGACATACCTGGTGCAACTAACATAATACTAGTGTATTGAATACAAGTGATATTATCATTAATGTACACACTGATGCACATATTTACGTCTTAGTGAAATAACTCTGTCACTTGCACTATTCTGTCACTGCACGACAGTATTGTTTGGTCAATTAGTAATACAGGGATTTTAATTTGGGCTTAGTAACTTATCATAAACATAGTACTTTAATAACGAAAATAGTGGCTTACTAATTAATGTTGACATAAGCATTCCATATAATGATAACCGCTTAATCACGGGTATCGATTTTTCAACAGCATTTATGTTAAATTGCCATTGTTGTAAGGAGCTCAACTACGCACGAAGGCGAGATAGAAACAAAATGTCGCCTAAGATTCAACAATCATATTCCATGTACTTGATAGCGGTTCACTTCAATGACAGGTGACAGCTAAGTAATCCCTCCTGAATTTAATATGTGACCGTTATCTTGAAAACATAACCGGTGCTTTAGATTCCCCCTTTGTTAGTCGGACATATTTGATCAGTATCCCTTGGATAACAAGTATGCGAAATGTGTTCCTTTTATCTTCATTTGCACTATTCATCTAAAAAATGATGTCCCACTAATAACTATATACAACAAATCAAGAAACATGAACACCAACATAGAGCAGGTATGAAAAGCAAAGCTTGAACTAGTATGGTCCATTGATTTAGGGTAATTAGTTAAATGTAAATTTACCCTTGCATACGATCTCCGAATAGCATTGAGTAAACTGGCTTGATGGAGCGTAACAATATATAAACTAATGATAGTTCAAACACAAATACAAAAATGCCTAAAAATATGGATATTTGAACTTGGATAAGCCTTGATACATGGAGCTGCCCTTTCCCCGGAAATTGATCTGAAGTATGTTTAATAACCACATCATCGATTCACTACATATTCAATCAATTAATACGTATTTCGAATTATTTGTATGTATTTATTAAAACTATATAAAACAATATCTTTATTTATTTAATTTATGACAATCAGTTATAGCGAAAATATAAGATTATTTGAAAATTAGTTAGATATATTTATAAATACATGGAAATTCATAAGCATTTTCAAGAATGTGTAAAGGACGAACTATGTAAACCGTATACGTCAAGCCAATTTACTATAAAATGTTATCCCCGTATCAGTTTCAAGTTGAAGCGTCAATTGCTTATATCTCGTAAATTTTAAGGAAATTCATTTGAAGAAGTATAATAATGACATCATAGTTGCCCTACACATCATTCAATTTCTTACTATTTTTTGTATTTGTATGTATTTATTGCAACTCTACCGTATTATACAACATTTTCTTAGCTATTAAATATAAAACTATAATGTCAGAGTTTCATTTCCCTATAATGGTATTCTTGTTAGATATATGGCTGATTATTTCCCTAGATTTAATATATTTAGTTATCTAAATAATCTCTCCCAAAAACATTGAACGTCCAATTATTCATTATAGTAAAACGAATGCGGTACTAACTCTTCAATGTGGATTGGTCAGATATTTTATGTGACCAGAATGTTGATTATGCTTATACTAAGTTTGGGGAAGCACTTATTACTAAATGCGGACCACAAGACAAGTAATTATAATAACTGCTAGAATTCTCAAATGTATTCGCTGTAAAAATACATTTTAAAATCAGATCAAGCGGTCCCATGCTCAGTTACTTAAATGTATTTACAATAAATATTATTACTGATAATTAAAAAAAATCTGAATAACATTATTGGTAAAGTAATGAGTTATGCAATTATAACTATTCAAATCATATATAATGGCAATTAAATCATTACTTGTATTTCGGTTACTGAAATTGTATCAAATAAGTTACCTAAAAGTGATAAGGACCCTTTAATTGTATAAACATCATTAATGATTATTTCTTATATTACCAACTGATATTTCTAAAACATGTTTAGCCATAAACAATTTCACAAGTTGAAGAAGAGTTCTGGTTGTCAAGTTGTCATAGTATTTCCTATAAAGTAGTACGGTTTTTAAAATACATCGCTGCTGTTACGTTATCTCGGATCATTACCATATTTAATATTGTATAGTTCAGGGCTTAAAATTGCAAAACCTGTGTCACTTCTTCCAACAAATTTCAAACTCATGTATAACTGTATACTATCAGTTCTTGTTTTATTAAGAAACACAATGTTTAAAGCTACTTTCAATATGTTTTCCAAAGATAATTTCACTTACTTGGTTTCAGTTAATTTTGTCATTTGTTTTATTCGTAACCAACTTTTTGCTACAATTATTTTCATTGACCTTTCAACGGCATTTGATATTCGAATATACCATGATATTCTTCTAATAATGTACGACTATGGTATGTTTGGTGTGTCATACAACGGTTCGAGAGTTAGATAGTTAGTTTGTTATGTTGGTGTTCCACATGGCTCAATTTTGAGACCTCTGTTATTTTGTTGTTATATTACTAATATTTGGCATCCTTCCATGTCATGGTGCAATGACTGATGCAAGTTAGTAATCCAATGATTACTGGTTCGAACACTGGTGGTAAACTTTTAACCAAGCGTCCTCGAGAAAGGCACTTAATATCGATTGTTTCTCTCTATCCAAGTGTTAATTGGCTCCACATTGAGGTGAATCTATGTCACATGGCGCTACTTTTGCAGCTGCCATTGACGTTATATGTGAGTTCGACGAGTATATCAATGACTGGTGAAATGTAGAGCTCTTTGTAACAATGGTAGAAAAAGGTGTAATATAAATGGCACGATTTTTACATTTACATTATACAAGGCTAGTTTTGAATTATTTGCCATTGATATGTAAAGATCATACTACTGTAGCTATGGTCCTATGGAACTATTCTAAGCTAATCGTGGTATTTACAAAGTTAAATAATTACTACCTAAATCCACGTTGCGTACATTGTACAGTACATTATATCTTCCACATGTTAATTATAATGTGACTTTATATGGAAATGCATGTGTTTCTGATATTAATCAAATTAATCTGCTATAAACATACACTGTAAAAAATAATAAACTATTGGATGTACAACCATAATGACTGTCAGCTGAAACGCCAACGAAAACTTGAAAACTTGACAAAATAGTAAATTTTACAACATTTTGTATAATTTCAAAATTTTAATCGGCAATATAAATTACAGTTGGCTTTAAAATATACATGTTTTCTTTGGCGTTTCAGCTTCAAAATTTGGTTGTAAATGTTTTTTACAGTACGGGCTAATAATATAGATGTCCATAATGTCAGTTGTCACTCTGCCCACTTTTCATGTGTACTTGTCTAATACTTTCAAGTTAAAACCTGTATAGGTATCATGTTGTAATTTGTATTTTGTAAATTCCTTAAAGGTTTTCTTCCTCATTCAGTGTCATTCTTTAGTAGTTATTTATAATCTTAAAATCGTTAATTATATAATTTTACTACTCGAGCAAGAAAATTATAATTACATATTCCTTACTCTATGATAAAGTTATATCAATTACAGCTTTGGGCCCATGACATTGGTTTGTGTATCACATTGGAATCCAACTATATATCACTGTCATTCATTTTATTTTTAATGATCATGTCTATATATGTTTTTCTGCATTCCATAGACATTGCATTTTAGATTTAATGAGTATTAATTATAATTATGTATGCTTGATTACTTTGAAATTTGTATAGTTATTTTATTAAATATTTTATTTTATTTGTACATTATTAATTATATTATTGATATATTCCATTTTATATGGGAGAGATACTCGAAAAGCGCTGCTTCTTCTCGATATTTCTTAGATCGATACTCTTTAAGAAGCTGTTAATTAACTTTAGATCATTAGATGATAACTTGACCTATTCTTTGGTATACTGGTATCACATCATTAAAAAAATAGCAAAACATTATGCTTTGAAACTATCCAATATTAACCATTACGCAACCGTATGACGTATGGGAGGATGAGGACACAGTGTCCTCTCAATCAACACATTAACTTGAGAATCGTATCGACTTAGTGTATTGATTTCTACTTCTAGGATGTTTCTTTCGAAATGTCAAGCTATGTCACTTTACCATATCGCGTCAGTATCCTCTCCGGGCCACAAGGGACTTCCCACCTTTCTTTTGCGGTTTTTACTGCATAGTGGGGACACCATATTCAAAACATACACAATTCAAAACATATCAAAACATACACAATTATCGGATTTTTGTATTATAGTTAGATTATTCAGTCAATTTAGTTATATAATAGTGTATTTTTAATTAATTTTGAACCATTTTCACAAATATACAGTTATTTAGTTTGAGGAGATGTATTTTGATCTACAAAAAACGCTAAGTTATTTGTAAAGGAAAATAACTTTAATTTGTATCTCGGTTCTCAGGAATTTGTGGACATTTTCCAACAAAAAATACTGGTATTCAGTACTAAATCTGACAATTATTACGATTATACCTGTAAAAAATACAGCTATTTGATATAATATAATTTCAATGTGTGCATTCAGTTGGTCTAGTATTAAATTGACATCAATATTTTGCAGTCAATGTTAGAGCGCCCTTGAAACTCAGTTGTCGATTATTGCCATATTTAACAACTTTTAAGACGTACTTTACGACGTCGCTCTGGTAGGCGTCCAGTCGTAAGGGTGACAATCACATAGGTCTATTTTCATGTCTTTGGCACATTGTAACATTATTCCCGTCAACATGCATCAGACATTCCATGTTGGTGCCTCATGAATTTTAAAATGGTATATTTTAAAATATGGAGTTAATGGATATATCGGTACACAAAACTCACAACATGTATGTGTTGTAATGTTTTTATTTATAAATGGATTGATACTTAGTTCATTATGTAAGTCTGATCTTGTTGTAATACACAAAAAGAAACACAGTATCAAACAAATACCTAAATCATAAAAGGCAATGAATTACACAGTACAGAGTTAAATATCACAATAAAACCAATTTTATGCACACACCAGTACCAACATATATTCCTAATATCATGTACCTTCCATTCATCGTCATTCTATATTATAGTAATGAAGTTACATTATATTTTAAGTTATATTTTAGTTGTTTTTTCTTTACGAAAATATGTGAAATTTGATGTAATAATTTTACTTAGCGCATAATTACCTTAACAAAATGCACCGTGTCATGTACAATATATTTTAAGTAGGTATACTAACAATTTCATGTAATTAGGGGGTTCACCTTATTCGTTAAGCTATTCATCGGATATTAACATTAGTTGTGTTCAAATTGCAAAAGTCACACCAATATATAAATCTGACCAAAAATGTATAAACATGTGTCACACCTTCAAACAATAATCATAGTAATTCAATGCATCATATTATAAGAGTTCATGTTTTACTAAGACACACGATATTTAAGTTACTTTTATTATGTTATCCGAGAGAATTCCACTAACATGGTTTCAGTTAATATTGTCTAGAAAATGTCATCCTTGACGGATGACCAAATTTGTATTTACATTAACCTTTCAAAGGCCTTTGATAATATGAACCATGACATTATTCGTAAAATGTACGACTATGGTATGTTTAGTATGTCATACAATTGGTTCGAAAGTTGGTTAGTTGGTTTGCTATGTTGGTATCACACTGGGTTCAATTATGAGACATCCGTCTTTTCGTATTTATGTTACTAATATTTTTGCCTCCTTCTCCAAGGTCAATTTTGAATTATTTGCGGGTGATATTTTTAACATATATCATTGGCTGAATGCCAATAAAGTAGCCTATAACACATAAAACTACAGTTATTGTATTAGATAGACGGTCAATGTCAATAGTTAATGAAGTCTTAGTTTCATCTTTCACCAATACAAATGTCTAAGGAACAATTACTACTAAAACCTTAAACTGGAAATATAATATTGTAGTTATGTTCCTAAGAAACTATCCCAAGACAGTACAGATGTAATTTAGAAAGTTAAATAATCATTAACTAAATCCACAATACCGTATTTCTTCTACCTGGTAATTATTGTATGATTGTATGGGGAAATGCCTCTTATTTTAATCAAATTCACTTTCTACAAAAAGGTATCATGTATATATGCATACATAATTATCTGTACTTGCTACTATGACCACTGTTCATGTGTACCAATATTTTTATATTAATAAACCTTATAGGTATCATGTTGGAATTTGCATATGTAAAATCCTTAATGGTTTTCTTCCTCATTATTTAGTGCGTATTTAACTTACAATCACGACTTATATAATTATACACGAGCAACAAAATTATTACATATTCCTTACTCTAGGACAAAGTTGCTTCATTTGCAGATTCGATCCTATGGTGCTGGTTTGGGAAATATCTTTCCCAACTATATATATATATATCAATCTCACTTATTATACTTTTAAATGTATTTGCTTTATTTCGTGGACAATGTATCTTAAATTTAAAGATTATTACTATAATTATGTATGTTTAGTAACTTTGCTATTTTGGGGTTATTTTATTAAATATTTTATTTTCTTCGTACAATATTAATTATATTATTCATATACTCCCTTTTATCTGGGAGGTAGACTCGAAAAACTATCTTTCTTCTCGATACGTATTAAGCCTAACATAACTGGGCTATTTTGATGTTCACCTATCCGGGGAAGGGGGGGGGGGCTGGGAATTTGGCATCCAATAATATCGGTCATGGTATATACGAGCTTATACTTATATTGTTTTTATATTTTGGGCATTGTATTGTTTGAGATTAAAGAATTTATATCTGACAATAAGTTCAGAGTAGCATAATGAACTGAATGTCAATCCATTTACAAATAAAAATATTACAACACATATAATTGGTTTTCGCATACAGTTTGTGTACAAAACAACATATGTAATAATGGCACCTTTTTAAAACATACCATTTAAATTAATGTGGCACCTATATGGAATGGCGGACCGGAATGGCGTGAAGATATTGACAAGACACGAACACCCCAAAATCATAGAAGAAAATCCCGAGCGGTTACGATTAACGAGCAAACAAATGTTGTTTTTGTTGAGGGGGGGGGCATTATGATCCCCAGTCATGTTACAGTTAAATCCTTAATCTTTACTAAAACTACACTTAACTTATAGAACATGCGATGACAAAAATTACCTATTATTTGGTGAACTGGAAGCACAACATCAAAACGTTAATACAATAGTATGCTTTGGGTCTGTCCAATATCAAACATTGCCTAGCCCTATATAATATGGGCGGATGGGTACACTGTCCACCCATTCAACATTTTTAACTCGGATATCGTTACCGCTCGGTGTATATATTTTTCCTTCTAATATTATTTTCGTTCATGTCTTTGACACAACTTGGCAACATTCCCGTCAACATGCATCGGATATTCGATGCTGATGTCTCATTAATTTTAAAACTGTCTATTTTAACATATGGAATTATTGGATATGTGGTACACATAAAATACATGAACACATAATGTATTTGTTGTGACATAGCTAATTATAAATGGATTAACATTGACTTCAATGTGTAAGTAAAAACTTGTTGTCCGATGCAAAACTTTCATTTGAATCACCATAATCCAAAAACATATATTAATGTAGTACATAAGAAGCAACACAGTAGCATACATCACAAATACCCAAATCACATAAACAACAATGAATTACATAATACAAGGCTAAATATCACAATAAAACCGATAATGTTACATACCAGTACAGACACGTATTCCATGTATCTTTATTGTAGATTATAATAAAGTTACATTGTATTTTAAGTTAGATTTGTGTTGGTTTCATTTTTTGACGAAAATTTGTATATTAGCTATTTTATTAGAGCATAATTACAAACGGTAACATACTAAAATAACAACATGCACCATGTCATGTATAATATAATTTTATATATGCATACCAACGGTTTCAAGTCATTAAGGTGTTCACTGACCATGATGTTGGCCTTAGTCATTAATATGTTCATTGCCCGTGACATTAGGTGTGCGAGAAGATCATCCCCGGGAAATGCACACAGTAGCGCAAAAATCGTCCATGTATAATACAGCAAGATTACGGACGCCAATATGTTAGCATCAGCGCATATTTCCGCAATGAGATTAATGTAAGTACGGAACGTGAATATCCAATAAACATTATGCAAAATGAAGAATTGTAATTTCATTCTAAATGACTATTGCTGAATCCTTAGGAATACTACTCATATGAAAAATGCCAACATATTTTTAGGATTTATATACAATGTGGGATTCCCATAAAACATGTAGTTAATTAGCACTACTACATGGCAAATAACTTTTGGTTTTCTAGAGAAAGAAGCATTCCACGAATCAATAGATGTGTCTTTGTCTGGCCACGTCAACAATTTGCCTGACAATGAGTGAGACTATACAAATTAAAAATCCGCCACATCATGTGTCAAAGCTCTTCAACTTTTTGTGTATTCAGGCATAGCCAGTAAATGGGCCTCTTCCTTGGCCTACCTATAATTACTATCATAAAACTCAACCAATAGCGGCGCCATCGGGGAAAGGGAAGGATTAATTCCCCATTCCAGGAGCAATGTTTAATGTTAGGTAAGAAATGTTGAATCCGTCGGCAAATTTTAAAAATATATTTTGTATAATACACTTGTGAAAAATAAGCGATCATACAGTATAGTACAATTTCCCCAACAAATGTAATAATATTCCCAGACGTGTACTAGACCTCCTCAACAGTGTGATTTGTTCCATGATATAGGGACATTTGTCAGGACAGGGTCAGAAATAGTGCTTATATTTATGATATTGACCTTTTATTAATACAAAATATTCCAACCATGTATATATATTTGAATAT
>JAODAI010131530.1:0-11163 GCA_027575025.1 Scotoplanes globosa | reverse complement strand
ATCGTTGGCCGTGACTCAACCTACTACTACTGACGTAACTGTGTTACGTTAATATTAACGCAGCACACCGGTACCATACCCGCGGTCCTCATCTTCACAAGTACCCGTACCCGTGGCCCTCGTCTTCACACGCACAACAGAGTCCTGGCCACTGATCTATACACACAATTATGTGTATAGATCAGTGGTCCCGGCTCTGTTGAAGACGGTCACGTGACAGAGACATTCATACGTATAATTAATAGACTACTGTTTGTCAATAACTGCCTTATTGTTATACAAACAAACCATAGTCAACATGATTAGGACACAACCAGGCAGGCTGGCAAAACAGGATCCCGTTTATGCCCACAAAGCCCCTCTAGCTGGGCCTATAAACACCAATCAAGATGGAATTACCGTATCGTTGGTGGATATGGCCAACAAACTGCACAGGCCTACACCACATAAATACACTTGATATCGTGGAAGCAGAAAGATATGAGCTATTCAATGATAATACGGCATTGAAGATGGCTTTAGACATCTAAGAAGCAGAAATGGGAGCAATGCTTGTAACAAAGAGAGAGCAAGTTGAACTCATCATACAATTGGACGAAGCGGTAAAAGATATAGGAAAACTTAAAGCGGAGATCCAGAGTTTGAGATCTGTGAATATCATTGGTCCCTAAATCCCAGAGATGATAGGTCCATCAACGACAGTTGCCAAGGCTGTGCCGTTACCAACAGGCACAAGACCGAAGCAGCCATTGTATCCATTTTCACCGTTACGGGTACAGCCGTTATGTGTACAACCGAAGCCACGAACAGGTAAATAACAGCATTGTATGCCAAAACCAAGGAAATCCATCCAGCCGAGACCACAAGTTCCACAACAGACACCACACAGCCCGCAGAGAAATCAGCCAAAGCCTCATCTCAACATCATTGGAAACTCTAATGGACGTAACGCTGCCTGGATTATGAAAAGTCAGGACAACATCACGGTAACGAGTGTTACTTTTCCAGGATGTAGTACTTCAGATATTGGACCCATAATTTTAAGCAACAAACCGAGACATGAGCCATCACATGTCTTCGTTCACACTGGTCACATTGATGCCAGGCAGAACAAACCGGTACAACTTATATTAGGCGACATAGACCGGTTCATGAACGAAATCGGGTCTCAATTTCCAAAGAGCAAACTAATGATTAACCTGCTACCGGAAATAAGGCATGATATTCTTAATCAACGAATCACTATAATCAACACATCGTAAGAAGATGCAGTACTGACCATTCTCATAGATTCCAGACGGAGACCAGTGAGAATGTCCGATGGTATCCACCTGATCTGGAGAGGACTCATGACACTTAGTAATGAGGTGACAAATTATTGTATTTAACAATTTACTGATTATTTGTTAGCAATGCCATCTGGTCTCAAATACATATGCAGCTTTAAAATTCATACAAACCATGCAAATTCAGATCACTGTAGATTTATATTTAGTGTTAATATTAAAAGAACCATTGCTAATAAGATTGAAACTTCAAAAGAAATTGTAGCAAATTATAAATGGAAAGAAGAAAATTTGGATCAGTATCTGAGAGACTTTGACCACTCGAATGTATAGAACTACTTGATGATTTAATAGTTTCAGCAACTAATGGACACAATGTGTACACTTTATTATATTTTTTTATGCAACGTTATTGATAAAAAAATTGACCAAAACATGCTAGTAGTAAAAAATACACACCGTCCAACAAATGGTTTGATATGAATGATGAATGTAAGAGTCAGAATTGTGAATGATTTTGCTAACATTAATAATATAGAAAAGAGTTGTCAAAGCCAACAATAGTATATATTACACAAAGAATATAAACGAATAAGACAGCTTAAAAAAGACAATATGAAGCCAATAATTTAATAAGATTTGATACCTTAATTCTAATAATCCAAAGGACTACTGGAATTTGTGAAAATCGTTTAAACCTAAATCACAATCAACTGTACTTGATATAAGTGACTTATATACTACATTTACAAAACAGATAACTCCGCCTGTAACTTCATATTTTGATCAGCCATTTATGCATGAAATACATGACATCATGTACAGAACTTCTATTATGATTGATTGAATTAATCATAATTATTGATGGTATATATAAATATTATATCATCAATTGTATATGAAATATGGTACTTCAAAATAACGTCAATATAAATATGCTTATTATACGTACATTTTCTTGGTATTTCAGACACCTTTTGAAAGGCGCCTTTATTCACTCACTATACTTTCCAAACATGTAGTAGACAACTTGACATTTGAATATCAGCCTACAAGGGTCCCCAAGATACGTGTTGCCTGTAGCCCCCAAGTCACCATATGATTATGACTTATAATTGTGGCCTATAGACTACTGTACGTATTGTTATTACTGAAAGATGCTATTTTATGAAGTTTGTGCTTATTTATATCATTTTTGTTTTTCCATTGTTCCTGAAGTTTGATGGCGAAAACATTGAAACATTTTTGTTATTGTTTTGTATCTAGAATAGCATAAATGTTTCATTTTTGATGTTCGGTCCATGGTCTAACATAGATACATTTTAATATTTTAAAGACCTTTATTTTGTAGAAAAAACAATAATAATAATAATAATAATAACTATTTATATAGAGATTTTCCTGTTTAAACCAGAGGTTACTGCAACTTAAAATGCTTACCAGAACTGAAACTGCACATGTATACAATATGGCTCATGAAAATAAGCATTAATTATAATAAAGTGAGAAAAGATTAGTTTTATGTGACCTCTTAAAATGTGTTAATCTATTACATAATTTGACACTCTCTGGTAATTGTTTCCAATGTGTTACAGCTGCAAATGAAGAATATTTACTTCCCCAACATACATGACATATACTATTACGTTATGTTTGTTGGATGAGCGCATATTGCGGGCTGCTGGTACATACAAATGGCTGCAGTTCACCAATATAATGAGGCTGGTTAAATCTAAGATCACAGAATGTAATAACAAATATTTTAAATTTAATTCAACATTACACCGGAAGCCAATATAAACCATAAGTAATGGGTGTAATGTGATTACGTCTTGGATACATGTTAACAATTCTTGCTGCCGTATTTTGATTTGTTGTAGTATATTCATATACTGTAGATGATCCGAATAATAGAGAGTTACAAGAATCAAGCTTAGAAGAAACAAATGCATGAATTGATATATATGCACTTGTTATCAATACATTTAGTAATGTACGAGATATTTATTAGCTGAAAATTAGCGGTTGGACAAGTCTTTAAATTTTATATTCCCAATATAGAGTATCAAACGAAACAATACAAATTCTTAATGTTTTATACATTTTGACTGTATGGTCACTAAAAGACAAACTTGACCATTAATATTACAAAATTTAGAACGAAAAACAATTATGTTTTATCAACGTTCAATGTTAACTTGTGGATCTCCATTAATTGACAATATTACATTTGATCTAAAGCTGATAATATATCACTTTCGTTGAAAGAAGTATATAATTATGTATCATCCGCATACTTATGAAATGAAATTATATGCTTACATATAGTATCAGCAACCCCATATTATCATCAACTTAATGAAATCCTACCCCGTGTAAGGTATATTGGTGAGTATAGTGATGTAGTGTTTTACGGGACAATGGGGACGAAAACAATTGTAGTATATATATCTAAGTGGGTAAATTCCCGTATACACTATTATAGAAAAGTTAGATTGACTAATATCATACATGCCATTTATCTAAACCTGGTCCGACGCTAACCATGCCGCTGTGGCTATGGTGAACATGTATCATGTGACGGAAGGAGTCGCTCTTTCAAAATCAGTTTAGGATAAGACGATACCTCATTTATTTGCCGTGTAATGTAGCCACAAATATATGGATGCACTCTGAGAAACCACATAGTTGAAAAACTCAGTATTTCAAGGCACTTTTAATCAGACTTTTTTGTCGACATTAATTTTTGACCCCCAAGTCAGACTGTGAATAACTTGGAATTTAAATAAATAGTAGATGGTTGGAAAGAAAACTAAATTATCCTTCCAATTCAGTTGAAGAAAAAACATCGGGTGAAGCTAACTATGTGCAATGATATCAGAGCGAAATGACGTAATGGTATTCCATAGGCGTTGCTGGAGATGTATAAATGGTATAAAATATTGCAAATCGGACAACAAATAGCACCTAGGAATTTATATAATTTAATATAGAGTGGAAATAATACAGGTCCCAGAACATAATACTGAGGCACCCATAACTAATACAAACAATTCGATTTTTTGTCACCACGATGAACAATTTGCGAACGATTACTTAAATACGAAGTAAACCTTAATATAATAATCATGTCGTAACTGAGATAATAACACGGCATGATCTACTGTATCAAATGCTGCAAATAGATCCAATATAACTAAAAGCACAAGATTCCGGTGATAAAGTGAAGTCATAATGTCATTATTACCATACGATTATGCGCAGTTCCAATACTGTGACCGCGCGTATATGGACATTGAAATGGCTCCTAAAGATTAATATCCTCAAGATGGAGTTGAAATTGAGTATATACCACCCTTTCAAGTAGCATATAGCAAACTTGAAATAGGTCGATCATTTGAAAGTGACTTAATATCATCGTTGTGCTACCTACGTACTTGGGTAATTTGTGCGGACTTTAACAGTTGAACTTGACAGCAGTATGTAAATTATTCGAGTTATTACTGGCAAGAGAACATTCAAACATGTTTTGACAAGATCCATTGGCATTGGGACACCCCTACATTTTTTAGATATTTTTTCAGTATCCTCGTCAGTTAATAAATAAAATGCAGATAAGTACTGATGATGCACTGTCGGACAACATCCTTTGACTGGCCAATATTCAAATGATTATTAGTAAATTATGAGTGTAGGCCTATAGCCCCAAAGTTTTTTCTTCTTCTTTTTTTCAGCAATATTATGTTGTTTCATAAGACTACAGGTATCATCGATTTAATATGAAACAATTTCCGATGGCTTGAAATTTGATCCCGTAAAAAGTATCTTTGTAACGACACAGTTATAAGAAATTTCACAGTATGACAATGTTCAAGAAAAATATTTGTTCACGGCGAGTTAGTCTTTCTACACTTTCTCTCTGCACACCTCCTTAGTATTTCAGAATTTACCATCTGCTCATTATAGGAAGGTGCATAATGTTTCCTACGTGACCATTTTTTAGCTATAACTATGTTAGTCCAGTAAGTAATTACGATAGGCCAATAATTCTGACAATGCACAGTTATATGCCAATAATAAATATTAAATGGTACAATCGGAGAAATGCTACTTGCAACAATATCAATGTGGAGTATATGATAATAATCGACGATTTGATTACTTGTGGAAGTGTACACTGTACATGGTTTTATTTATGCAGTTTTATATTTTCGTGACGAATATTAATGCTTGATAATAACAGTTCATTTGCCAAGAACGTACGGATATATCGGTTTGCACGTGACTCTTTTTGAAGACATATACCGTACAGTGGAAATTAATCTGTAACATAGAAAACAATACTACGTATTTGAAATAACTCCCATCATCATTGTAATATACCGTGTATAATTACTATATTAAGACAATTACAATCAATTTGAAATACAGATCATATAATACGCACCTTGTCCTTAGCCGGTTCGGGTTCCATCTTCCTCAACAGAGACCATATTGCATTTTCTTTTGGAACTTCCTTGGGACATTTGTCTTTTCCCTCACAGGGGAAAACCTCCATGAATCGTTTCCACAAAAATTGACAATCTTTTTTACTGTAATAATTTTAAAGAAAATTGTTGAAGGATACTTGACTATGACATGCATTGGTACATACGCTAATATGGCAACATATATTATTGATAAATAAATTAGGGTGAATCAGAACCATTTATATAGTAGTATTTTATAATGATTGGCATAGCTGGCAGTGACTTTGATTTGGTGACATTCGCTTCAAGTTTTGTTATACGATTTCTTTTATTCAACATAGTAACGATACAATTTGAGTATCGTCAATTTATAATATAAGTATTTAGACTAGAATCTTGCCATGCATATCGCTTGTATGAACATGTGTCACTGTTATTTATGATAGCTTTGTTCTTTTTGGAAAATAGTAAATTTGTTGCAATTCCGACAACACGTAATACATACGATTTTCAAATATGTATTTTGCAGTGAATAGTATAAGGCATCCGTCAGTCTGTCAAAACTATGGAGTAGCACCCTGTTGATTGTCCATAATGTTAATGCATCGCTTTTGGTGTCTGTAAAGTCCAGTACCGGAATGACATTCCCGGTTGCATTTACAGCAACTGTAGATATATGTTGATATGTGTCACTATGACTTTCTTTACGCCTGTCACACTTCTTGTATAGGTCATTCTTGCACATGGTTTACTCTCCGCTTTTCAGTCCCATTGTCACCTCCTTTCTCAGATCACTTATATTGCTGGTTGACATCTCCCTTGTTGACACGTTGATGCAGATGGCTTTCATGTCGCTTTTGACTTTATAGCGATGGTATGGACGGCCAGTAGATCTCTTTCCGGCTACCGGTTCACCATAGAGGAGATCTTTTGGAATTATACCATCCCTAGTGCATCACATGCTGACATGGCCCATCCATCGCAAATGGCGCTGCCTCTTAATTTAGTATGTAGGGTAAGAAGTCCTTGTATGGGTGAGAAATGCATTGTTGGTAACCTTGACTTGTCAGTTCATGTCAAGAATGCGGTTGATACAGTGCAAGTGGAAGTTGTTCTGTCTCTTTTCCTGGACCTTCAGCATAAGGTCCAGGATTCGATGAGAAGCGTGCTAAGAACGCATGCTTTGTAGACGGCCATCTCCGCATGTATCTGACATTTTCTGTTCTCCCCAATATGTCTTGATGGTAGTTGCAGCTCTTTGCCAATGCGCTTGCCAAGTTGGGTTTCGAGTAACTGGTTATCTGATATAGTGGATCCAATATAAGTGAATTAGCTTACGTTTTCCAGCTGATTGTCTTTGATTCAAATAGATGGAGAGTTTGTGACATTTTGGGTCATAGTGTTGGTTTTCTTGATGCTGATGGTCAGACCGAAATTATCACATGCCGTAGAAAATGTGTGCATAAGGATATGAAGGTGGTCTTCGGCGTGAGTGGTTATTGCAACAGCGTCTACATATATCATGTACATGATCAATGTCTTTATAGTCTTTGTCTTACCTTTTAATGAAGCCAGGCCCATATTGAACAGCTTTCCATCTGATCTTGTATGCAGGTATATTCCTTCTCTGGAGGATTCAAAAGCATGCTTCAGTACGAGGGAGAAGACACAGAAGAGGGTGGGGGAAAGGACACAACCCTGTCTCACTCCGCTGCGAACCTCGAATGCTTCATAGATTGATCCATCATATGGAAGGACTTGGCAATGCTGAGTAGCTTTGTTGGGTAGCCGATGATAGAAGCATTTCAAATACGGTCAATCTCTGCTGATTACGTCGGAATATTTGGTGAATTAAGTCAATGAAGGTCATATAAACTGGTAGGTACTGTTCTCTACACTTATCTTGCAGTTGACGAATGGAAAAGATCATATCGACTGTGGGACGTTTGGCTTTGAATCCACATTGTGATTCTGGATAGACTCTCTCAGCGAGCTGTTGCAGTCTGTTTAGTACAACAATGGCGAATAACTTGCCAACAATGCTAAAAACGGATATACCACGGTACTTATTACAATATCGCCCGTCGCCTTTGTTCTTGTATAGCGTAACAATGTTAGCATCTCGCATGTCTTGTGGAACCAAGCCTTCATTCCAGAATTTGCACAGGAGTGAGTAAAGTTGTCAGTGAGGACATTTTTGCCACGTTTGAAGTCTTCGCAAGGGACCTTGTGTTTACCAAGAGTTTTCTCCGATGGAAGATTGTCAATGGCTTTCTGGATTTCAGGTATAGTTTTCAGGTATAGTTGGCTCCCTGTCTAGTTCATCCATCATTCGTAGCGGATCGATGGCATCGATGGCATATTGGGACACTGTTCTCTCCCTGAAGTAGAGCTCTACATAATGTTCAACCCATCTCTCCATCGGCTTTGTTGTATCCGTGATTTCCCCCCTAACCCTAACTCGAGGGGTGCCTCTTACTTTAAACCGGTCCAACGGCCGTATTAATACCCCTATGTTTCCTGTATCTGCATAATGATATATATTGTTGTACATACCAATCCAGTAGTTGTTGGCACAGCTCCTTGCAAGTTGTTGCACCATTTGTCTGGCAGTTCTTAGAGCTTGGATTGTTCCTTCATTTGGTGTATCATATTATGAGGACATTGTCCTTACTGATCCTTTCTTACTTAACTTAACTTAACTTAACTATCATGGTACATATATAGGGCTGTGCCCTTAGACTCTATAGGTGTGAGCATAATGGTATTTGCTTATAATAATGCTCTACTATAATTGGCTTATATTTGTTACCAGACGTTAACAACCTAAGTTTATGTAATTAACTATTGCCCCTGTTACTTAAAGAAGCAAACTTGACCCTTGTCTATACTTTATGCATGGCAGTAATTTATCTTGTTGTTTACTCCCCTGAAAATAACATACATTTATCGAAATAAACAGCAACTCGTGTGTCATGTTGTGGCTATCTCATTCTTCTAATTATTTAGTTTACACACATAATATGTTTACAGTGACAATTCTTTTTGAGATGCTGGAAGCGGACCGGGTTATTCACTGTAGCGTTCCTGATATGATTGTGCTGGTGTGGTAAGTACTTACAGATTAGCCTCATCTTAATGGCTCTCTTCACATGTTTAACTCGTGCATAAGAACAGCTCGGAGTATTATTATTTTTTCTTCCATGTATTTTGTACATTTTTCACCAATCCTGTCAATATCGAACATTCCATGTAATTGTCAGATTCATTTTAAATTGGTGTTTTTAATGTTCTGTAGGATCTAGGACAATTTCCCCCGGACAACTCCCTCCTGGACAACTGCACACCGTCAATTGCTCCCCGGAAAGTTGCCTCTCGATCAAATTACCCCTATAAAATCTCCCTATCAACCCCCCTCCCCGGACAATTGACCCTGATCAAATTCAGCCTATCAAATTCACCCCGATCAAATTGCGCGAGACAAATTTCCCCCCGATAAAATTCCCACCCGATCAAAATCCCCCTATCAAATTTCCCCCGCCCTATATCCCTTCCACTTTACTCCTGGACGCATAAGATTTTCCCTCTCCTGTAGATGAGCTGCCAACCATGCTAACCCGAGACTAAAACCCAAGCAGCCCATATACGGTCCTATGTGATGTGCCTTATTAACCTATATAGAGTGTTGACCAAGGCTAATAATGACTGAGCTCCAATACTATAAAAAGATATGTTGATGACATTATTTGTATTAATTTTGACTGATTATTTAGGCAATTTTTTTAGTTTATTGAATTCCTTTCGCCCTCCTATCAAATTTAAATTTGAAACAAGAAAAATGTGGACAGTCTTCTTTTCTGTGGGTAAATTGTTCGGGGGGGATTTGATAGGGGACATTTGGTCGGGGGAATTTGATCGGGGGATATTGTCCGGGAGGAATTTGATAGGGGAATTTGATCGGGGGATTTGATCGGAGGGGGAATTGTCCGGGGGAATTAGACGGGGAATTGTCCGGGGGAAATATTCCGGGAGGCGAATTATCCTGATACCGTTCTGGAATTACTGATGAAGTGTGTATACAAAAAGCATGAAAATACAGATTACATGCATTGTAATACTATTATTTGTAAATTAATTGATGGTTAGTTCGTTTTGTAAGTCTGAACATGTTGTCAGACAAATCCTTTCATCTCAAGCAATACAATCCCCTCTAACCTAAAACACTAAAATACATAAGAAGTAAAATACTAAAATACATAGACATTAAACAAAATTATAAGAAACAATGAAATATCACAATAATACCAATCTTCTTTACACATCAGTTCCGAAATATATTAATAATATCACATATATCGTCCATGTATATTTATTCTAGATTATAAGGAAGCTATATCAGATTTTTGTTAGAAATTTGTTAATTTTGAACGTTTTATGAAAGATGTAAAATGTTAAAAGAAATATTTTAATTAGCTCATTTTTACAAACTTAAAATTGTAGAAACAAAAATGCACCGTGTTGTGTAGAATATTGCATTCCAAGTTGATATTAAGGTGTTCATTGCCTGATATATTTATAAGGCGAAGTAGTCACCCACCGGCGGCAGGCATAGCTTACAATCACATGTGTAATAATAGGAACCTGAGGATATACTTAGCGATGTTTTTTTAAGGAATGATTAGTCAGTGGCTGACAATGTTGGTAACTTGGTCATTCATGGTATATATCTGGTTGGTAATCTTTAGTATCCCGGTCGATAAAAGGCTTAATATAATAGCCGTTTGAGTTATGAGTTAATTCTTTATAGGATAATGCCGTTTGTGATAGAGTTATATGTGGTTGTGTGCGATGATTGTTGATGATGTAGTCCAAGCCCAGGGATTAGGTTATTTTATGTGTCATGATTGTATGTACTAGAGAGTATTTTAAACTGTTTGGATAATTGGAGTATGTTAAATTCAAACAGCTATATGATTGTGCATTAAAGTAGTCTGAATAAGAAGAATGTATATAAGGTCAAGTGTAAACATTTAGCGGTTGATCAGACGCAAAAGATCTGAGTGTTCATTCGAATTATTTACTGGCACAATCTAAACTGCTTCCGTTATCTAAATTGGTTCCGATATTATCTAAAGTGATATCGTCGTTGTTTCGTTCGTAAATTGAAACGTCGATTTAAAAGTTGATTGGAAAGTCAACTGAAATGCGATATAAAAATAGATTTAAGAAAGTCGAATTACAAGCTGATTTAAAAGTCGATTTAAAAGTCAATGAAAAATCAATTGAAATTTCGATTCATATTGATTCCTTTTTAAAAAATAACGATAAGCGCAAGTTGACTCCACATCACATCTCCGGCAATCTAGTTTTGGGGTAGGAATGTACCATTATACCAAACAGGTGTGTGA
>JAODAI010131419.1:0-11164 GCA_027575025.1 Scotoplanes globosa | reverse complement strand
GGATTCGAACTCCGGATCTCCCAATTGCTGAGCTTCATTGCTTCCAAAGCCACTAACCTTAACCGCTTGGCCACAGCGCTGGTCAAAGTAAGTCAAGGTAAGTATATAATTTCAAATGTTTCACTCACCGATGCTTCAAAAACTCTCTTCAGTGTCAGCAATTCAAACAAGACGCACCCCACCGCCCACATGTCACTCTTGGCATCGTACCTGTAGATTACAAATAATATAACGTATGGTATAATTTTGTAGCAAAATCCGGGATACAAGTACTTGTTTATCACAAATTACTTAACCCACCCCCTTTAAAAATTGTGCCAAGTCACCAAGATGGTTAAAACTACAGTAAATAGTTTGTAAACAATATATTACTGTTGATTGATAAATTCCATTTAATGGCCAGTCACTTGTAACACTCACTTTTAATATCATATGTATACTGTCTGTATTGCTAGCAACAGAATGGATGCACAATCTTTCTGAGAAAATCTTGCCCCGAGCATCCAGTGACAAGGCACCATGTTCCATATATTCTGGGCGATAAATTGTCTTACCATGTAAATAAATATCTTTTTAACCAGATTAAATTAAATATAATATTATACATTAAATATTATTAACTTTGAGTGAGAAGTGATCAAAACTTGCATTCAGTAGTTCTTCAATACTATGTATGTACATTTAAATTACTAGAGAGATATGCCAAAAGATCGGTATTATAAATAATAATTATGTATGTCACTTATAGCGCTTTATGCAATGCCTCAAAGCGTTGGTCCAGTGGCTGCAGCACAAGGCGCGCCTGACCCAGAAGTGTGGGATCCGTATTCTATGGATGATGGCCGGGACAAATCCCTGCTCTTTGCGAAAAGCGACCAGATGTAACAAGACAGGCATCACCAATCCTGCTCCCAAGACCGCCATTTTACGCCCCACATCTGACAAACGAGAATGCACATTAGTCTTTGACCATTTTTCCAAAGACTAAATAAAGGAGAGGCGAGGATTTGTTCACCACAGCTAATTGCCATAATATACAAATTTTGTAAAAGACCAAGAAACAACCCTGGCGGGGAATCGATCCATGGACCTTTGTGTTGCAAAGCGAGCCCTCGACAACTGAGCCAACTCATAGCTCAACTTTTCCCATGTCACACAAGATCAGTCAGTTTACGTACAAAAAGTTGTTTAACGTCCTGTCACTCTCCTCGCAGGGCCTTAGACGGTGCCTTAGTGACGTAAGGGCATCGTTGATCATATACATCAGCACAACACCAGACACTCTCAAAAGCTATTTATTGAGGCTGGTAGAACTACTTTACAACTCAAATCTTTCGGACACCGTGGGGCTATTATTTGGAATAGCTTACCTGAGAGTGTCCAACTTGCTCCCTCCCTTAACAGTTTCAACAGAGGATGTTATTGGCTCTTGAGAGAGACAGCTCTCCTCAATTTAATATTTTGTTATTTTTCATTTATTATACTGCCATAGATATCACATTTTTGTATTTTCATATTTATATATTTTCATATCATTTATTATTATATTTGTGTATTGCTAGCTAAGTTTTATAGGGCCCATCTGAGTAAAGCAGCTTTCATTGATGTGTGGCTACCGTGTCTAAATAAATCTTACAAATAAACAAACTAAGAGTATATTAAGCACATATACATACACACATGTGTACATATGTACATGTTTTATAACTGTATCATTTGGCAGGTAAAATCACCTTGGTAGTTCCTACATCATCATATTGTTGAACAATACTACAATGTACTGAGCACCAGACATTTGATAACACCACTGTTGGCATTGTGCCATGGTATTACTGGACCTCCAATGATCTTCAATCCATTTTTTTCCCCATTTTTTTATTTCAACATTTCATGTCAGGGTAACAAGTCCATGTGGACTAGCAACCAACTCCTGGCTTGTAGATAGATGCTATTGATTGCAGTAGCTAAAGACACTTATGAAGATGCAGCAGAGTTATATTAGTTTGTATGACGCTGACAATGGCAGTGAACCAAGGTGGTTTACTTATTATTATCATTATTATTAGTAGTAGTAGTAGTATTACTTCAAATGGAGCAGAATAAAAAAGTGTTTTTCTATTGAATGAAATTATATCCTCTGTTTTTGGAGCAGTTGAACCTTTGATTGGAGTTATAAGTACATGGAAGTATAGCTAAATGATACCATAGTTGTAGTAGAGAGTAGTAGTAGATAGAGTCTTCCGTCTATTCGACATACTCTGCAATAATTCTCTTCCACATATCTCGATCTGGCGTAACGCTCATTGCATCACCAAAATTGTTAATATTGACATGCTTGAATTGCGACTCAAGTAGCGTGGCATCTGGTCTTCCTCTGGATTTATTTGTTTATCTCGGTGCTATTTCAGTGCAAATTTTGCTGGGGCGTCTTCATATTTTCAAACAAACATCGTCTTCTATAAGCTAGCCTACTATAGATGAGTATAGTTCTTTGATTGATATCCAGTTATTGAATGATTCATTGGTACCATAGCTGTCATTAAATAAAGACTCCCCATTACTTTAACAATTATAAATATTATATTACCTGAAATTCCCCAGCTTTACTCGTCTCAGTTGTTCATTCAGCTTACAGAGTTTAGCAGCGTCAACCCTGAAAGTATTAACAAAGACCACATAAATTTATTAAACATTGTCGAAATAACAGTATTATTTTATATAAATATGATGAAGAATATTCCTACCCAAAAAAAACACCAAAATAAACCAAGAATCATTTAATAATAACCTGCATAAAAAATATCAAACTTCATAAAAGAAGCAATCATCAAAATTCCAAAGCCAACTTTAGTTGTTTTAAAATTAGCAAGCTACCTGCATAACACAATTGGTGTCACAAATGTAAACCAAATTTTCATTCTTGTAGTACAGTATAATTATAATAAAGTTATGTAATTGTCACTCTCTCGTTATTCCTGCACAATATCATGTATATAGCTCCTGTGACATTATCGGTATTTATGTTGGGTGTTATAAGGTTTAGTACCAATAGCATGCCTGCACGATTTCTGCCAATATTGGGATAAATCGCTCTTCTTGAAAATATTAAGGGGGACATTCCCCCATTTTATTTTGGGTGGTAAATAACGAGTTAAAATTTAATTTAGAGCGTCACTTATCTTTATTGTAACATTGCTACTAAATATAATTTTAACTGCAGTAGTTCATCAGACTGTTGATTTATTGAAACAACAATGGCACATCAGTATTGAGACTATATATTAGCATCAGATAGGTATATATGTTTGTCTCATTTAGGGTTTTACGACACAAACAAATAAAAAGAAGACCATCCGGGATAACTCCCTACTCTTCACGAACAGACGGCCAGACTAGAATAACGAGACAGGTAGTCCTTCCCCGGGACCACCATTTTACATGCTCAGCCATAACTCCTACAGTGCCGTGATTTGACATACAGTGTAGCAATGAGGTCATACATGTAGGTTTAAATCTCATAGGTTGGAGCCTATCAACAGATATGCCTGTATAGGCCTCCCGTGTCTGACCACTAACCCATTTCCCCTGGAAACTCTCGAGTATTGGGCAACATTAAGGACTTCCTGCTCTACAAATACTAGCAGCAATTAATTAAAATATTTCAAAGTGAATTAATATTATCCTGTATAACGTCTGCGGAGGTGTCTCATACATGTATGTACATATATATATATATATACCGTACATGTAGGTACATATATATATGTGTATATACAATAGTTATCATAGACTACGCATACTGTGTTTACAGTAGCTACTAGAAACTGCACAACAGAGCAATACATGGTGAATTGCTATATTTATTTCTACGGGGAAGTTGATCAATCATGTCGATATCCTCAATGACCACTGGGTGCCTCGGTGGCAACCCGGCACATGAGACATACATCGTCATCTCATTAGAAAGTAGCTGCATGGAGCCTAGGAAACTAGCGGGCTGCATGGAACCTAGGAATATCACTTATAGCATATACCTGTGAATGAGTCCCCACTTCTCAATGGACTATTAATAACATACTGTCTCCGTTTCCTCAATGTGCAATATACTAACATTAATGTGAGCCAGTTATTCAGTGTGTGATGCATAGTACTAATTGGTGTTCTGTACAGAGCATGTGCCAAATGGAATATCTTTGAATCACTTCAAATTGTTGATAATTATCTGAGGTAAGTTTAACATATTTTATGCTAGACGAGTGTCCAATTCAAACAATATATATCCCTAATGATATATCGTTCTAAGTTCATCAATATAATTATGTACCCTATTCTACTCAAACCAACGATATGTCGCATAATTTCAACTTCCATAATCAGCAATTGTATCACAATTTAAAAAGTGGCTGGAATGTGGAAATTAAAGTGTTTCGTTTTGTTTCTAAAAGTTTGAACATGGACAAATTATAAAATTATATTTTTAAGCATTTTTCTACCGTTTTATTTTTGTATTTAGTAAGTATACATGTAGGTCTACATATTTGTGATATGAATTTTGATAACTCAATAAAGGAACATCCCACCCACTTGATATTTATACCATTTTAAGGGTAATACATTGTACCTACATCATGTATTCATGACTTTTGGTAATATCTCTATGATAGAATGGGTCACGTATGATTTGTACTGTATGACAATGCCACTTCAAACGTTATCATAAACATGCAACCTGATTCTTTTAATCAGTAACAAGTAATTGTATAACATAAGTTAAAACATTTACTGAAACTAAAGTCATATTATTTCATATTTACTAAAGTCATTTTAATTTATCTAATTAAGAACTAAAATTTAATACAAAATAAAACCTACTGTTATCATTTTAATTAATTGTATCTAACATAATTTAAACATTTACTGAAACTAAAGTCATATAAAGTCATATTACTAAAGTCATTTTAATTGAACTAATTAAAATTGAATACAAAACTAAACCTTACATTCTTATCATTCTAAAATAGGTAAACCTATATAACATTCTGAAATTCTAAAACTTAAAAGTGTGAAAAATATATTAAAATTAATTGTATAACATAATTTAACATTTACTAAAAACTAAAATCCGGTGTACATGTCCAATAACTAAAATCATTTTAATTTATATAATTAAAAAAATCAATTTAATACAAAATTAAACCGTGTATTCTTATCATTTTCAAATAAGCCTAAACATTCTGAAATACTAAAATTGAAAGTGTAAAAAAATATTTTATTTATATAATTAATTTATAGTTAAAACATTTGTGATGGATTCTGGAGAAACCTGTCGGATGAAGAAATGTATGTAAAAAATTGTTCAAAAATATTCAAATGCTTTGATAAGATAAATAAATAAGTCAATATTTTTCAACCATGTGAAGTATTTTCCCACCATGTGGAAGGAAGGTTTTCTCAGAATGCATTACCTTTATTTTGTACTTAATAAAGTAGGCCTACATGTCACTTACTTACATTTTACTCATAGTACTATGACACTGTAACATTTGTTCAATTACCAAATGTCAGGGTTTCTGCCAAGGCCCTCATATCAGGGGATGCATACATTTATACATTTCTTTCAAGAATGAAACTTACATGGTGCTAAATCTTGACATGTGACCTATCACCCCTAATATAGGCGCTTGACATAAAAATTGAAATGTGTTTTAAGGCGTGTCTTCGACTGGTGCACATGTGGCGTTTGTTCGATATAAAATTTAACTAAATCGGACATCAAACAAAAAATAATACAATGATGGATATTTTAACACATGTTTCTTGGTGAATTTTGGAAAAGAAAAAGTCAAATAAAAATGACTTCATAATTACCAAAATGTTTTTCATGAAATGTAATCATAATAAATAAGTATGACAAAAAAATTCAATAACACTTGTATAATTGTTCTACTTTTTTGTCAATTTGAATGACTTTCGTGATATTTTGTACATTACTGTAAACTATATGTATAATATTGCAGTGACTTGGTTGAAATACAATTTCTGAAGCAAAAAATTAATGAATGAATCAATTTTCTGAAAAACGCCTTCTTTTGGGGTGATGGGTCACAAACTGTTTCGGTTAATTTTGAAAATTTTGGTCTAATATTACAGGCAGGATACATGATAAGCTTAATCCAAAGTGGATTACAGTGACAGGGAGGAGCGCATGTATACTGCTTTGATGACAGGTACCAACTTGTAAATAATTTCATATAATTATCATTCTACTTAGTTCTGTTAGCTAGAATTTGATTGATTGATAAGTTTCCTGGTCCCATTTCAACATTAATGTTATGCGAATCAATTAAAACCTTTCATATACTTGCTAGTAGTAGACATAGCTCAGTCATAATATTAATCATCATCTTGCTAATAGACATAGCTCAGTCATAATATTAATCATCATCTTGCTAGTAGTAGACAAAGCTCAGTTATAATATTAATCATCATCTTGCTAGTAATAGACATAGCTCAGTCATAATATTATTCATCATCTTCCTAGTAGCAGACATAGCTCAGTCATAATATTATTCATCATCTTGCTAGTAGTAGACATAGCTCAGTCATAATATTAATCATCATCTTGCTAGTAGCAGACATAGCTCAGTCATAATATTATTCATCATCTTGCTAGTAGCAGACATAGCTCAGTCATAATATTAATCATCATCTTGCTAGTAGTAGACATAGCTTAGTCCTAATATTAATCATCATCTTCCTAGTAGCAGACATAGCTCAGTCATAATATTAATCATCATCTTGCTAGTAGTAGACATAGCTCAGTCATAATATTAATCATCATCTTCCTAGTAGCAGACATAGCTCAGTCATAATATTAATCATCATCTTGCTAGTAGTAGGCGTAGCTCAGTCCTAATATTAATCATCATCTTGCTAGTAGTAGACATAGCTTAGTCCTAATATTAAAATATTAAAACCTCTTGTATCTCTAAATCAATATTGCCGGCATAATACCCGATCTGCCATGGTGCATCACAAATTACTGTTATCGTCATAATCATGACTAACGTCGTATTTCTCTTTTATTTATTTCCAGGAGAGTGACCAATCCTGACAATTACAGAAGTGACACAAAATGCTGATACACTTAAAAGTGAGCGCCCTATCTCCCATTTCCTTTGACGACGGCTGAACACAAGCTACGTTTCACGAGCGGTCTATCCACATCTCAATGAGATGGTCAACCAAAACAAATGGTTAGCAAACAACTTAGTTGTCATACCAATAACAGTACCCACATACGGAGTGAAGATGCGGTTTGCTGGCCACAATCTAGTCTTATTTTTATATTTTTGTGTTTGGATTTCTGTAGCCATAGCGGGATCCCGGACGTCCCCGCTGCTAACCAATCCCTGCCCATGTACATGCACCACAACATCGGGTGCACAGCTTAGGCCGGCCCTAGAGCCAGGCATTTATAATATGGTGGACTGCAGAAACAGTTATAAAAGGACAGTTCCGTCTGGTATACACGTAGGAACAGACATACTGCTATTGAGCAATAATAATATCCATTCACTCCTCCCATCGGACTTTAGAGAATTGCTGCAGCTGAAATATGTTGATCTATCGCAGAATTACATTACGAAGATACCAAACGGCACATTTCAGAACAACACATTATTAAAGTATTTGTCTGTGAATGAGAATCAGCTGAGAGTAGTAGAGCAGTCTGCATTTGTTGGTCTGAATCAACTATCACACTTACTGCTATCACAGAATCAGCTGCAGCGTCTTCCAGCTGCCATTAAAACCTTACCAGCACTCTCATTGCTGGATGCCCCCAACAATCAAATAACTACACTGGTAGCTAACAGCTTCCAAGGTCTACGGAACTTACAATTTATTAATCTACAAGGAAATATCATTCGTCAGATCCAGACTGATGCTATTTCCAATTTGCCGTCACTCGTGGCGCTACAGCTGTCACAGAATGCTATCAACTCTCTAATTCCAAACGCTTTCCGTAATGTTCCCCGTTTCACTTCACTCAATCTGGACTACAACCAGATCGGGTCTTTACCAATCAACCAGTTCATACATGTACCATCCCTGATAGAGCTTCACCTAAAAGGAAACAAACTATCAACTCTTCATCGCAACGTCTTCAAAGTTCTGCCACAACTACAGGAAATCAACTTGGAGAGGAACGGACTCGCCTCGATCCCATCGGATATCTTCCAAGGAATGAGGGGATTGTGCACAATACTCCTAGCTGGCAATGAACCCACTCCAGCCATATCCAGCGAAATGTTCCAAGGTTTACCAAACTTGGGGTCCATTTCACTGAGCCAGTTACCTTTTGATTTTCATAATCTGCCGACCCACCTCTCCGAGCTCGAGATCACAGAATCCACCCTGTCCGGGATACCGTCAAACTTTTTCATGCACCTGTCCCGTCTCAGTGAATTGGAGTTACAGGAAAACATGATATCCGACATCGCACCCCATGCCTTCTCTGGCCTGGGATCTTTACATCTTCTTGACCTGTCTGGGAATTTCATCTCAAGTATCCCAGAATGGATGTTTAGCGACGGATTGGGACAGCTCCAGGAACTAATGCTTCATGAAAACAGAATTACCAGACTATTCCCGGCAGCGTTTGTCAGCCTGCCGTCCCTGTTGTCTGTGACACTCGAAGCCAACTTCATTCGAGAGATACCGCCAGATATATTCCCAGCTTCACTTCAGTCCATTCAGCTAGGGGAGAACCCCATCTCTTACATCGATACAAGGGCCATTTCAAATCTGACCAGACTTCAATCCCTTACCATGGATTCCACTAACCTTCATTGTGACTGTCGACTGGCCCATTTCATGGAGTGGGTCAATGTCCACGGCTCCATCATCGACGGTGCGTCTGACATGAGTTGTAAGACACCGTTCTCATTATCTGGTGTTGTACTGACAGAGTTGAACCAACGGCAGCGTGATGCCATGGTATGCGGTAGACCGCGGATACAGTCAGAACGGACAAATAAGCACCTCAGTGTCAAGTCAGGATTCTCAATGACCCTGCCCTGCTCGCTGTTCCCAGGTACGGTAGCCTCGTTAAGCTGGGACACTGCGGGTAATAGGATACTAGCTATGTCCAATGTGTACAGGACCCTGCCCTATACTGTTAAACAGTACCAGCTATTACCATCCGGTACTCTGGTGGTCCTCAATGTGTCCCCGTTAGACAGTGGTGTCTATACCTGCACAGCCAGTAACCCTACAGGCACCGACGTACTGAAATACTTTGTTAGTATCTACAACGGAAACGAAACAACTACACAGATGCCGATAGTCACGCAGGAGCTACATACTAATAACACGGTTATGAATGGCAATAACACGGTTATGAATGGCAATAACACGGTTATGAATGGCAATAACACGGTTATGAATGGTAATAACACTACTATTAATGGTAATAACACTGCTATTAATGGTAATAACACGGTTATGAATGGTAATAACACTGCTATTAATGGTAATAACACGGTTATGAATGGTAATAACACGGTTATGAATGGTAATAACACGGTTATGAATGGTAATAACACAATTATGAATGGTAGTAACACGGCTATCAACAGTAATAACTCAGCATCTGTGACAACTATCAAACCAATAGTTAATAATCCTGCTACAACAGCTAAAGTTCCTGTACTCCCGGCTTCTCCCACACTAACACCCATAACTATGGTACAGAACGTCACAATGAAACCAAACACCACGGCTGTAGTCCGGATGCCATCAACTGCAGCACCAATCACAGAAAAACCACCCGTAATTACACAAACCGCGTTGACCCAGACAAAATATGTGCGCATTGTTCCGGATATACCTGTCCTGAATGACCCCCCAGTTGTTGATAAGAACGCTAGCGTGGTCAATACAACAAACACGGGTTATGATGGACCGACTGAGGGGACTATCAATATACCTAGTACAGTGGCTGGAGTACCCCGGTCCCCTGGGAGGGGGGTACACATTACTAACCCCTGTGACCCTAATCCATGTACCCACGGGGGTACCTGTATCCCTGTACCAGAGAAGAACTCAGTTGATAGAGGGGATGACTCGTATGAGGTGGAGAGCTACAGTGAGGTGTCATCCGTCGGGACTGACCTACCCCGGATACCGGTGGTAGCCAGCTGTGTTTGTAGAAAGAGATATGGCGGTGAGTTATGTGATGTCAGGAAGCCAGACATGCCACATCAGGTGGCGGTGCTAGAGAGTATGAATCGGGTTATTACACTACAGTGGGATCAGAGGAATAGGATTAATGTCAAGGGTTACCGGATCTTCTACAGCCTAGTGGGTGACCGTAACATCATTAAGAGTATACCGATACACCCAGAGGTCATGTCGTACACCATGGAGGAGTTGAAAGAGGGCGCCACATATCGCGTGTGCGTCGTGTCCTTCAACACCGGGGGGGACAGCGATGTCGGGGATACAAACTGCATCTGGGCCGATACCACGATGATGGGATCCACAACGTCCATTGTGCAACAGTTTCTGACAACCGAATACATGGTGATAGGTGGCGGTGTTCTGTTTGTGGTGATGATGATGCTGCTAACGGCTCTCTGCTACTCCCGGGCCAGACAGAACAGAAACTTTGAGCAGGCCGTGATGATACCGCGTATATCTCAGACTATAGCGCGGCCTCCATCCAGTGGCTTCACACACAGCATTGTACCACAGGAGAGTGTCTATTATCAAGATGATATGATGCTTCTTGATTTGCCTGCAACCGGTGTTGAGAGGAGAATGTACATGAATGCATTCGACTCCAGGCATTCTCTCATGCTGAGTGACGGGGAACGCCTGACCCCACCACTGGGGTTTGGTGAGGGTTTGCCGTCATCTCTACTGCCCTCTAGGAAACAGTCAAGGAGGAATTTAAAAATAGAGGACGATGCAGTCTAAGTATTTTGAGTATGTACAATTGACAATAAAAAATATCAAACACTAAGGCAATTCTGCATTAAGAAATTAACTTGTTATTTATACGGTTAACTGGCAAGTATTTCACAGTTTGTGGGAATTGTGTATCCTATTTACTTGAAGTTGTTTAACGTCTTGTCACTCCCCTTGCGGGGCTTATACG
>JAODAI010131308.1:0-11164 GCA_027575025.1 Scotoplanes globosa | reverse complement strand
GTCAATGTCGCATCTTGACAATCTTTAAATTTAGCAACATCAACAGTATAGTGTTTGTCATCGAGTCTTTTGTTTACTGTGTCATCAATAATACTATTGTCCCTGTTGTTTGTTTGTTTTCTTTGTGACGTCATATCCACCGTATTGTTTTCCATGATTGGAACATTCAATGTGTTCTTATTGTGCATCAAGAACTGATTTGACTTCAAAGGAGGCTGTGATAAAATCGATAAGCTGGATCGACCATACCTTGGAGAAGCCCTTTCTGTCTTTGAATGAGTTGTATTTTGTGGGGTCTTTGAAGTACGTGGGATACTGCTGGCTGCTGCTCCTGAAACGTGTATTTCTTTCAAATCTCTGTTAGAGACTCCGGATGATACGTATGAACATGATGATAAATCAGTCAGCACGACGTCATCGTTATTATTAGCAGTCCGGCATTGTTTATGAATATTCATCGGGCTCTGTTGGTATTTTCGAGCTGATGACATTCTCTGGTCATGGGAGCTTCTTGAAGATACGATTGATTGACAGGCGGTATGGATTACCGATAGTTGGCTTCGGAACCATTGACGCACTCTATTGATGACGCCACTTCTCGCAACGTTACCACCCTGCACAATAAGAGAAGAAACGACGTATAGGTTAAGTTTACATCAATATTAATCAAAATATAAGAGTGATATAATAACATGATTCGAGTATGGTTGTCGGAGGCATACCGATATCCACCCTATTACATCCTGGAGGTTTGGAGGTTAACGGACAACTTTGGTTGTTCCCTGCCCGTTGGCTGTACGACATCGTCCCCAGCTATGGGTGAAATATATAGTAAACTCTTAATTGAGGTTGGGGGTGAGCAAGGGCATATGCTACCCGTAGAAAAATTAGCTACAACAAATCCTAACAATGGCAGCAATTGGATGGTGTGAGGGCGATTGCTGCAATAGTTAGGTGATTCCGGCCACCTCCGAAAACTCGGGGACAAAACCGGATCAAAACTGGACCAATGATGATGATGATGATGAGAGGTGACGTTAATATGTTATGGTTAATCGTTTTTTATAAATATTATGACAAGGCTAAGATTATATCAAATGAAAATGTGAGGGATACTTCGCTCAATTTTATTTTACGACATCTGCAATTATATCACTGACTTGTTAAGAAAGTTCCGACGTTGATTTTTGTATTATTATAAAAAAAAATGTGAAAGATCGAAGAAAAAAATAGAATATGTCATTTTATTAAGCATTGTGCAGTATGAAGACGAGTGTTTATAGCTACTGATACAATATTCAACTCAATTTATCAGTTATAGGCGAGACTACTGGTGTTGAGAGTGTGTCACAGTATACAGTGACGTGCCCAGGCATTGCGAGACGAGGAGCCAACTTTGCGAATCCCGCTACTAAAATAATGCCCATTTTTATAATGGCGCCTCGCACTGTATACACCAGAAACTATTCGCGGTTATATCATGCAGTGCCAGATAGGTTAATCATATTCAAGTCCCATTCAGGGTTAACGATACAAAAAAGGAATGACCTTTCGGGATAAGTCCCTATACTCTTTCCAGACTATAATAACGAGACAGGTAGTCCTACCACGGGACCGCCATTTAACGTCCTCACCCGACGGACACCCTTCATCGGGTTTAGCCTATAAACCGATATAGTTACCAGCGTGTGGCCACTGACATATCTGCATGTAGACAGCTACGGAGAGTCACTGGTGAGAGTTGAGTCGTTGTGTAGGACCAGTTGAGGTCAGGATATATAACTTCCTAACGACATGTCGACACCGCGGTTATACAGTATAATATATGTTCATTATAATTCAAGTGGATGCCTTTACCTACTACATTAAGGTACTAGAAATCACGCACATCCCAAACGAATCAATTTGTATACAACAATTACAAAAGTTATAAGTTATTTTTTCTGAAAACTGATAATTGCCAAGAATCGAAAAATAAATAATTTCTGACGTCACCTTACATCAGTGTAACATCAGAATGCATATGTAATACATCAGTATTAAAAATATTTTTCACAAAAACAACATTTATGTAACAATCTTAGTTTCACAAGATTAAATCAAATTAAAATATAAGCCACGCCCACCAAATATGAAATATATCTAGTAAAACACTTCGTTTAAAAATATATAATTTCCTTTAATCTACACATATTAATAATTGATATTAATATTGTTTTATTTCTCAGTCTCCATAGCCACTTCACTACTTTTCTCATCAACCGCCCTCTCTACTTCCTTAGTCCACCACATCTGGCTTTTCTTCCACGATCCCCCACGTGTACCCGTTGTCCTACCACAGAGTTGCTCTGTCACCCCCACAAAGGCTAGTTTAAAAAGGCCCCATTATTCCTCTATACTCCCCACCTGCGCCTGAAGCTCATCAAAGCTGTGTGCAACCCTTTCATTATACTCTTCAGCCACCTGATCCTTACAAATCCACTATTTAATAACTTTTTGGCCCACTTCCCTCACTGCAGTCCGTTTCTGGAAACGTACTACAAACACAAGCGGATTGTGCTGTGGTAACATGCTCCCCGGCAATGACCTTACAATCCTTAATCCTCCAACTGTCCACCCAATTTAACGATAGAGTGATAATATTATCAATATAATATTGATACATACTATACATGCATAATACTACATTTAAATACTAATACCACGCATACATTATAATCAATACACCCGGCCACAGAGTTATATATTAGACAACACAAAGTTAGACAAGACAAAAACCAAGTATAATCAAAAGATCTCAAATAAAGTTATAGGATTTCTATTACTATATTTTGACCATTATTATCTTGCCCGGGAATATTGCTGACAACCGGTGGCAAAATATCGACATGGGAAGGCTAAGCTATCAACCAACAGGCCAGCTAGCTCCTCCTGCTGCAGCTATCTAGCTGTACACGGATGTTGATACTGAACCGGCTGCGCGATTTGTATTCCCAGGAGGGTTGTGGCAGAATTGGGTTAGTTGAAAAAGAGGAATGGATTAGAAAATAGGGTTAGGGTCAGGGTCATACCCTATAATTGCTCTCCCTTAGATAACCAATGTCGGTCTTTCATAATCTTAATTCGAAATGTAGAAAAATGTGACAGACATTAGTTTTTAACGAAATAGTGGGCGTCATCGGTTTATAACAATGTGATTGGCCAATGTATGAAACTCTGCCACAACCATCCTGGGAAAAAAATCACGCGAACCGGCGACCATGGCAATGGTTGCGTTGCAAGCAGAGGATACAGCGCAGATACACCAAAGGCGTACCTATTGCATGTTTTGATGTGCGTACGTGCGTGTACGTATATGCGCAGCGCTAACGCTTTGTATGTTGTGTCGTTGATATGCGTACTAACAGTGACGACTTGATATGCGCGACGACTGACGCGCATTGATCTGCAACTGCGACACAATCACGTATTACTTTTAGAAGTTGCTTTGACACAATTCATTAAATACTTGATATTTGAGCGGAAACTATTCATACGGCTTCTCAAGTTGAGTAGATAGTTATTCTCAGTGATATCATATGTATCATTTTGAAACAGTTTATCCACGTTAGCATTGTACAAAAACATATCGTAGACTTAATTTGGCTTACTTTGTCATTCATTGAAATCGACTGTTAATGTAGCCCTATTGGTATTAGTTATTAGGGGCCTACTGGCCTAAGCCTAAGGGCAAGGCTATCGTCTATATATTCGAACTTTTCTTATTGTGGACCGGGAGGGCCTGGGAGGCCTAGCATAAGCTACAACCACAGGACTACACTGGAATCACTTGAGTAACTCTTGGATACATTCGATATCGATCATTATCCAAGATGGGCTGCAAAAAATCCAAAGTTAATCCGGAGTTGATCACTGAACCGGTAGCCAAGTCACGAAATTATATTTGGAGTAGCGCCGATGTGAAAGTTGCATCTGTTGAGAAGAATAGATGTAAGCACGATAACAATAAAAACAATAAAAAGACCAAGCCGAAGCCTCGGGTTATTCTCGTCGCCGAATACGACCCTTCCCAAGTGTCGAAGTATTCATACCAAGCCCAAGGTGGTGAGGGACGTGGTAACGGCCCTGCCGCAAAGGACCCTGCGGGATTCACCGGTGATAAGTCTATGCCTAACGACAACTGTGCCCCGACTACCGGCAGTAGGCCTACAAGTGATGTCAATACTATCCATGGAAGTGACACGTATTTGGATGATCAAGAAAGCAACTTTTCAGGAATTATAACTGAGAATTTGAAACCCCGCAACTCCAAGAGACCGGTGGATATTGGACGACCAGATACTCCAGGTATACATTGAATATTTTTTACAACTTCGAAGTTCAAGTAGGCTAGGCCTACTGATGCATCTCATTAACCTTTTTTTATAAAGTATACAAGCCTAGGCCTATGTTATACTAGATATGAGCATACAGTTATTGGATTATTCTGATACCAGAGGTCATAGTCTTAAATTACGTAAGGAGTATTCCAGGTTAAATGTTAGGAAGTTTTCCTTCTCTCGGAGAGTTGTTGACGAGTGGAATAGCTTGCTTGAGTCTTTGGTTCACGTAGTTAGTGTCAATGGCTTTAATAATGGTCTTGATAGATATTTTTGTGACTGTGGACGGGTTTAAGTTGTCCACTGGGTGGTGGAGGTTCAGGATCATATGAGGACTATGTCCTTGCTGATCCATTCTTACTTATCTTAACTTAACTGATATAGGCTACAATCATACAACTAAGTGGGACACTTATCTCCCCTTCTCCCCGTGTAATGTTGGTTCCAATTGTAATCATTTACACCAGTCATGATCGGGTCACAACATTGGACAGGGGGGAGGGATGGACTGTTCCATATGAAATGAAAGGGAATATATAGCCTAGGCCTAGGCTACATATCAACTGAAATATATTTCCAATAATCATTATATTTACACCATTCATGATCGGTTTACAAGGTTACTTTGGGAGGGTGGAATATTCCATATTAAATCAAAAAAGGAATTCCAAACAAAATATATTTCCAATATAGGGCCTAGGCCTACTCATATTTACACCATGCATCATTCATGATTTGTTCTCAATATGTAACGGGTTGGTGGGATGGAATGTACTATCTTAATTCTTAAATGAAAGAGGAGACAGTCCAGGCAAATTGTATTTCCGATAAGCAAAGTATCCCAACAGCCTTGGCCATATACCTACTATTAACACAATAATTAAGTTGAAGGTAGCTGATCATACTCATAGGACTGTCATAGTTAAGTATAAACAGAAAGTGAAGGATATTGGTGGTTCTCCTAGAAATTCAGACTCGGATACATTGGTTGATATAATAATAATAACAGTAAGATAATTATGGTACTTTGATTCTATTTAGCGCCGACTTGACCGTTAAAAAAGTTTCTTATTTATGTAGGGTCCGTAACTTTTTCAGCAGTCATCATGGAAAAATCATTGAGTAAACTAGTCATAGTCAACCGGAGAATGTCCATCTGTTTTTTAAGGAATATTAAGATTTTGGTTAGAAAGCGTTATGTGTATGAGTGTGTCGTTCCGGCAGACTGGAAGTGTGCCAATATCACTTATATTTCTAGAAAGGGATCATGATCGGTCAGGAAAATGTAGACTGGTTAGCCTTACTGTGGTATGGTGTTGTATGTAATATTATGGAGTCCATTATTAAGGATGTAATGTTGTAGTTTTAGTCTCTAAGAATGGTATTGATAAGTATTTTTGTGACTGTGGGCGGGTTTAGATTGTCCACTGGGTGGTGGAGGTTCAGGATCATATTACGAGGACAATGTTCTTACTGATCCTTTCTTACTTAACCTACCTTAACTTAATACGAGTTTTGTGTTTAAAGTTACTTGTTTAGTACTTGAAGAAGCACATGCAATTACCTATGTTGTAGAAGTTAAATCAGTATATTATTTCACAGGCACGCCATGTCGTGTGCACGTGGAGCTAGATTTCGTGCACTAGAAAGGTTGAATTTCAGTAAATATGGACAGTATCTTGGATACGGTAAGCAATAAAGTATCTTAAAAGGATTGTAAAGTTTGTAAAACTGTTAGTTGATATTATAGAGCAGAAACTTGTCTACAAAATGCTTCAAACTAGAGTCAAATCGGCCATTCCGTTCTCAATATATTGATGTTTAACATTTTGAATTTTAGACGCCATTTAAAAAAATGACGGTATAGATATAGCCTGATAAATGGTTTGTTAATATGTTTTCTCGAAAAGTTAAAGTCCGGTAATGTTCAAACTTGGTGTGAAGGTTGACCCTTCTCTCTCTACCTCATGTATCCCTAAAAAAGGGATGAGGAAGAATGCACTAACTAACTGATGCATCATTGGATAAAGCTCTCCAACTCCCCCTACTCCTAGCTCTGACCCGCCAACCCCACCAGCCCTCTTAAAATTCCTCGCAACACAGTCCTTCCATCTCAAACGAGGCCTCCCCTTCCACCAACTTCCATGTGCGACATCGCCCTTTTTGGGAAACGTCCATCTTCCGTGTGCTCCACATGCCCAGCGCACCTCAATCGCCCCCTATCACCCTTTGTGTACGACTCCTAGGCATCCGAATATCCTCCCTTATATCATCCAACCCTCTCCCTTCCGCCCGCTTAGCCCCAGCGATCCTTCTCATCCAATTATTTTCACACACTTCAAGACGCTGTTGCTGAGTACTAGACAGAGCCACGGTCTCAAGCCCGTATATACATGCTGGAATAACACATGTACCCAGTACTTTCCCTTTTATTTTCTTTGAAATGTGCCTATCTGTCATAACCCCCTCGACATTTCTCCGGGCCAGCGCCCCTGACTGAATCCTCTTACACATCTCCCCATCAGACCGTCCATCACCAGATATCATATATTATTATTTTTATTTCAACATTTCATGTCAGGGTAACTTCTTTAGCCATTGGCTAATCTTCCAGAAGGCCATCTGACGCAACGCGACGGACAAGGAGATAGAGGGGGAAACCGAAGTGCCCGGAGTAAAGCATCTAGTTGTAGACATGACCATCCCATTTGCACGTCCGACCGGGAATCGAGTCCCGGTCGCAGTGGTGCAAGAGCGTACCCCCTAGATGTGTAAAACTATCCCTATGCTTAATATGTCTTCCTGCTAGGGCAATACCAAACTCCTGTCGCTGCAAACCCACTGACAAAACCTCTATCTTATCCAGGCTCATACGTAACCCATGACTCTCAAATAAATACTTCCATTATATTAACACATCATGTAACTCCTGTTTGCTGTCCATAACTACTGCCATGTCGTCTGCATGTAGCAGTTTGCGCAGCACGTTCTTGGTGCTGACTTTTATGCTAATCACATCCATTACCATAGTGAAAAGTAGTGGACTAAGGGCACTACCCTGTCTGAACCCAATATTTACCACAAACTCTTCTGACATCATTGACCCAATCAAAACCCTACCCTTTGCACCTTCATAAATATCCTCTAACATCCTAACTTCTGCTTCAGGGACACCCATCCACCACAGTGTAGACATGACTAATTCCATATGAACAATATCACAAGCCTTCTCTAAATCTACAAAACATAATGCCATCCTCCCTTTGACCTTCAGTTTCTTTTCCACTAACTGCCTAAGTGATAACAGACCACCACTTGTCCTTCTCTTGTACCCCTGCTGTTCCTCCACAATCTGCGATTCAACTTTTGCCCTGATTCTTTTATACAGAATTCTTGCCAGTAGCTTAAACATATGACCCAATAATGTGATACCCCGATACTTCTCAGGGTCATGCACATCCCTTTTTTGCTCCAAATATGAACACTCGGGCCAGTCTCACACTAGGTATACTTCCCTCCTTCAGACACACATTAAGCAATCTCGCTAGCCATTTTGTCCCCATCTCCCCTGTTAAAATAAACATTTCAACCCGTGTTTCGTGCAAACCCACTGCCCTGTCCCTCTTCATCCTTCCTAGCGCCGACTTCACTTCAAAATCAGAAATCTCCTCCACGACAATATTATCCCTCACTGAACTGGGTAAATCCAGATCTGCACTACCTCCCTGATTGTACAGCTCCCTGATGTAATTTTCCCACACCTTAATAATCTCATCCTTGCATGTGACCAATTTACCATCCTGATCCTTCACCACTCTTCCCCACTTAACATCGACCCCCTCTTCCTTCTTGTCCCTTGCCATTTTAAAAATCAGCTTCCGCTTCCCCCATCGTCATCCAACTGGTTATACATGCTATCTTCCACCTCTACCCTTGCTCTTTCTACAGCCCTCCTTGCTGCCCTCTTTTTCTGGCCATACAAGTGTCGCAATGCTAACTCCGGTTGGACCCCTCTATCCCTGATCACTTATAGATTCGTCCATACCTCCCTATTCTCATTAACCGCCCTCCCTACTTCCTCCGTCCACCACATCTGACTTTTCTTCCACGACCCAACCCCCGCGCTTAGGCCGCTTGCATGTAGTCCTTCCACATAGCTGCTCTGCCACTCCCACAAAAGCTAATCTAAAGAGTCCCGATTCTTCCTCTACACTCCCTACCTGTTCCTATAGCTCATTGAATCTACGCGCAACCCTTTCCTTATAGTCCTCAGCCACATGATCATTGCATAACCACCATTTAATTACTTGTTGGCCCAGTTCAATCAGCACATTTCGCTTCTGTAAACGTATTACAAAAACGAGGGGTTTATGCTGCCTGGTAACATGCTCCCTGACAATGGCCTTATAATCTTTTACTATTCACAATTGCACTACTAGGAGATCCAACTACTTTTGTGACTGGCCCTCTTTTTGAAGAAAGAACCAGCCACACTCATACCATTACGAAGACATAACTCAACCAACTCGCTGCCCTCCGTATTACTTGTACCCCAACCAAAATTACCCACACATTCCTCTTCCCCGGTCCCTCTAACTCCAACATGGTGATTGAAATGCCCCGTCACACATAGCATCATTCCCTCCAGCGCATCCCTAAATGCTAACTTGTCCTCTTCCATTCTACTTGTTTGTGGATCATAAATTGACATAATGGCGACCAGTTGATTTGTTATTAGGATCCACATCAACAATATCCTCCATTCCCACCTGTCCACTCTCACTAAAATACCAACTACATTACTCCTTCCATCTCCCCCTGCATGAAACAATTTGTAGCCACCCGGTAATACCCTCGCTCTATTCCCCTTCCACTTAGTCTCCTGTATACATAAAACCTCCAAATCCCGACTTCTCATCATCTCAACCACTTCTAGGCTCTTACCTCCCATCGAGCCAACATTCAAACATCCTAACATTACTTCACACCTCGGCCGGTGCTGGCGATTCGCTCTCCCAGGCATTTGAACATTTCTCACCGTTACCTGTCCCAACGGCGCGTCGATTACCCTGGACGCGGTAGCCAAATCTACATCATTAGTTAGTACAATAAGTTTGGGATAAAATAGCCACACAGTGCTGCCCTGGCTGACCTGTGCGCGACTATTTATTTTATTTTATTGGAGTTAGCCTTCTCCTAGATAGGTTACCACACAGGGATAACAAACCCCATCCACCGGCACAAGATAGCCATACAGGTGCTGTCCTGGCGACCTGTAAGCGGTTTTAAATAAAAGTTTTCCTTCTCCTGGATGGGCTGCCTACCAAGGCTAAGAGCCACCATCCATCCTGAAATTAAATGATATTAATAATTCATCTGAAAAATCTAACTTTATATTATTTGTCATTGATACTACCGTTTTTCTTCAAAACCCAAAAATACGTGGTACATTTGCGGATGTAATACCGGAATTCTCCAGAATTTCTTAGAGTCGAATAGATTACCTCTTAACGTTCAGAAAACCAAAGCATTGATTCTTGATAACAAAATTCCTGAACCTCAGAACATTACTGTCTTACTTGATGGTGATTGGTGAACAAATTAATGCCTCGTCTCATACTACATTTCTAGGAATTACAATTGATCTCAAATTAAATTGGAAAGAACGCATCTCTGTCGTTAGCAAAACAGTTTACAAATCACATGAGAATGTTTTGCCATTAAGTGCAATTTTTACACTTTATAATAGTTTTAAATTTCCCGCCACCTCACATATAGTATCATCGTATAGGGTAATACCCATGCAACTTCACCTAACTGTTTAGTTAAACTTCAGAAAAGTATTACTCGTAATATGACAATGGATAATTATATACAATGGTTAATTATACCAATAGTCTGAAGACATTTACGCTATATGCCCTATATACTTATCAACTTGGAATTTCCATGTATAAATTTCACCATCAGGCGCTTAGTCTGGAAGTTTCCAAGGGGGGGGGGGACTCCACACCGTTCCGGAAATATACCGATTGCCATCCTTCGACTAAGCGGAGCGCCAATTCATTTGGCGCGGAACGTCCATAATTTGTTTGGTATTGCAAAGGGGCTTAGATGCAAAATGGTCCTATCATTTCATCTGTTTCACTATATTTATAATGGCAAAAGCCATGGCGGCATATTAATATTTTGAAATTTTTAATGAACATAATTGGACAAAGGATAATTCCATATACAGCATGATATTTCTTTAGAAATTTAAGCCTTGAGTAATATCATAATAGTCGATCATTTTAAATTAGGCTTTACAAATATCATAGTTTTAGGCATATACCGTAGGCCTATATTTAACACTAATAATAATTTGATCTGTTCACATTTACAAATTAGAAATCTAAGTGGCGGGCCAATTTAATTGGGGCGGAGCGTATACGGGTATTTCAAAATATTATTATTCAAATATATTATTTTAGATGCAAAATGGTGCTATGTATGTAGGCCTACTGAAGGGTACCACTACTATATTGTAAGATCTTTTTATCATCAGGTTGTTTATTGTATATCAATTACCCCCCCCCACACCTCCCGGCAGTTCTTTGGCTACGCGCGAATTATATACACTAACAAAATCCCGCCTAGTGCCAATAGTAATAGTTGTATTAAGGCCTAGGCCTTTACCGTAACCTACGAGAAGTGAGCTGGCTCAGCGATCTTGATCTTGATCTTCTTCCACACAAATCGCCCAGGGGCTGTTGACGTGTGGTCCTTCTTTGTCCGGATTAGTT
>JAODAI010131197.1:0-11165 GCA_027575025.1 Scotoplanes globosa | reverse complement strand
ACGTCCGACCGGGGATCGAGCCCGGGTCGCAGTGGTGCAAGGACGTAGCGCTTACCACTACGCCACAGCCTACTTCTTTACGAGATGGCACATATAAATGAATCAGTTCACTAGTCGGTCTTGGCCGAATAATTTATTGAATCGGCCCAACTCCTGGTTGGATGTGTGGCCGCCCCGAGTCGACGACGCTGTATGTGTGCACTTGTAGTGTGGACGTGTCTCACAACGCAACCGGTTTATCGTCACTACAAACATGGAACGCCATTTGTGTGTGTATATTCTGATATTTACAGTGAATACTGACGCAAAATAATCACAATCACACACATTTTGCGAACCAGTTGAAGACTATATACATATAAGTTACTGTTACAGTTGTGTGGCCAGCTGGTCCAGTTTAGTCTAGTCGGGAAAACAGTAGTTCGCAACTATTCAGTTGGTGGGTGTGGGAAATCAGACTTTTTGTTATGCGCATGCTGATTGGCTGTACACAGTACATGTCATGTTTACGTTTGTCACCGTCCTGACCTCCTGTGTAGAAGAGAAGGCCTTCCGCTTGTGATGTCATTTCACTGCATATATCGGCATAGTGCCCCCTTGAAACTACAAATAACCATTGCTGATTGGCTGTACACAGTACATGTGATGTCTACGTTTGTCACCGTCCTGACCAGCCGTGCAGAAGGCCTTCTGCATGTGATGTCATTTCACTGCATATATAAACTTAGTGCCCCCTTGAATCTGCAAATAACCATTACTGATTGGCTGTACACAGTACATGTGATGTCGTTTGTTTACATGTTTTACCATCTTCACAGCCCATGCACAATGTCTATTACAAGTCTAACCGGTGAGATAATTTATTTCCCACAACCCTTCCGATTACAAAACACAATATATAGTAACAACAAGTATCAACAATTTTACCTGGCTTGTATTTTTGTGGCCGACAGCAGGAACGGTGTTCTCTGCGGTTTGCCTTCATCCGTGCTGGAGACGTCTGACTCTAGGTTCCTTCTCACGGCAGCATTGTCCTGGGAACTGTAGCCGTCTTCCGAGCCAGACGGAAGCCTTCTGCCGGTGTATTCACTATTTTTAAATAAGAAACCAGGGTCAGCCATTGAAAATGTTGTGATTTGAATGGAATAGGCCTATTAAAGAGTGGTTTTATTATACGATCTTCAGTTATATTAAAAATTTTAAGTTCTTTTATTTATTTTCAATGTAGTGCAGGTACTACATACACATATGTGACACACCATGGCAATTCAGTTATTATGTCGGCCATCAAAAATGCTGTGATTTTAATGGAATATTAGAGAGGGGTTTTATTATACGATCTTCAGTTATATTATGGAATATTAAAGAGCGGTTCGTTGGCTTTATTTTCATACAACAATCATAAAATTATGATATTTGGAAGGTGCTTAAAATTGGAAACGAAAGTGTCCAGTTTTAGGCAGAAGCTAAATGACAATGTCCAGAAATCACTTGTTAAAAGTTTATGGTTCAAAGTTACATTCAATAATGTTGCCCAATGCTTTTATTATTCCTAAATGATAATTTCAATTATAAATTTTTAACTTCAATAACAATGTCTATTATGAAATTATTATTGACAACAAAAATGTAACATTTTGTAATTAATGTAGGTATATTTATGCACATTAACCCTTTCCAGACCAGATACGTAATAGTACGTAATCCTAGCACCCATGGTTTCAGCCAGATACGTAATAGTACGCAATTTGGATATGTCAAATTTATAGCTGAATAGCCCCACTTAGCATTACATCGTTTGCAAAGATGTTTGACCGTGTTATAGTATACATTTGAATAATTGGTGGCGCAATTTACTTTTAGTTTGTAAGTACCAGTCTCTCCCTATAACATCTAGAAGTTGCTTGTCACCTCCGAATAAACAAACAATTTTGTAAACCACAAAATCTAGATGACAGCTGTAACTGGTGAATTATTTTATCGCTACAGAGCTTAGTTGTCGGAAACGCAAAGCTTAGATCTTTATTTTCAAAAATGGTGTGCACCTTTTATGAATCTAAGCAATAATATCCCCCCAGAGCTTATTATATGAAGCAGTACCAAATGTATCACATTGAGAGAAAGGCCTCCGTCTGGCAGGTAGGGTCCTAAACATAATAGGTGTGGCCTGGAAAGGGTTAAGAAGTTAACTGTGACATTGATGCACAATTACTCAGCTATATCCCCCCTCCCCCACCAATATACTGACTGCCCCACCAATATACTGACTTAGGAAGTTAACTGTGACGTTTATGAGCAATTACTCAGCTACATCCCCCAACCCCCCACCCAATACGCCACTATGGTGTCATCAATTAATTAACTGTTTTCGTAACCTTAATTTCTACTTCTCCGCACAGATACCAAGCCGTGTAGTTTGAATCCTTGCCAGAACCAGGGTCAGTGTTTGAACCGGGATGACGGACAGGCATTCATGTGCGTCTGTCAGGATAATTACTACGGTGCAACATGCTCTGAGAGAGGTTCGTCGTGCTAATGTAGCTTTTAATGATTGCATCAAAGAGTATTACTCAGTTAATCCATTGTCAACAATTTTTGCACTCCCTACTTTTTGGCCCTGCACCACTCAAATTCACGCTCCGACCCACATGTAGCACATGCGGGCGGTTTGAGGATCCCATACTAGAAGCATGTCAGCTCTGCACCATATATTTATCATAGACCACTAACCCGCGAAGACCGCTTTTACTACAAGTATCTAACATGATGCACAAATGATATCATGTGTCCAAAATTAATATCCAGGGCACATCATAAGAATCACAATCCAACTACATCTATTATGACCACTTCCCGGTTTAATCATGCATTACTAGCCACACTTCCTGAAGGCAGTGGTGAAATACTGCATAGGCCTCCACGTTTGAGGAGCGCCAGCGTGATCGCGCTCCTTAGACGCTCCTGACAGGCACCCAGGAGCGCCCTCTATGGCGCTCCTACAAAAAATACGAAGATTTTAATTTATTTTTTCATGTTTTTATCTTATTTTCTGACAGGAGGGTGTCTATTCAACCAAGTCCTAGCACGTTTTTACTTTAGAACACTTCCTTCCCCATTATTATATACATTATTAACCGACAAAATGGTGACTATGATATCCAGGAGAGCTTATGCTCTCCTGAAATTCTCCAGGAGAGCATTACGTGGAGGCCTCTGACACCTGTATAGAGTTATGCATGCTGGTGTCAAGGCCCTTTGTTGACATCACATGACCGTCACATGGACTGTTTACACCCAATCAGCAACGGTTATGCCAAATACCACGGTCTCACAGAAATAGTATAATGCATCTAAATATGATGAAGCGACATCACGGTGCATAGCCTCTATACTATACGGGAAGCAAGATTCGGCATGCAGATTATATCTATCGTCTACGAAAATACAAATGTCTGTTTATACAAATCCGCAATGCTGTGGTGCTTGCTGCAACTGGACTATGAATTCAGAAAACCTGGCTGGCACTGTAATCTCCCGCTAGTCATTTCGCAGGTTGCAGAGTCGGGCGACTTTTCTTACGAGGCAATATCTGCATAATAAAGATAATGCTTCTCTCTTATTTGACCTTATAATACTTGTTATTTGACCGGTTAGTTCAGTGAATCGAGCAGTCTGGTTTGTGTTTGCCAAAGCAATCAATTCAGGTGGGTGATGACAACTATATATCTAGGATTACCGTACGGCCCAACTTTTTTAGGACTGTCCCTGGTTCTTTTTGTATTTTTTTGCTATCAAGTGGACGGCAATGCACCTAACCACTGCATGAACACACTGACAGTCTGCCAGTTACAGCCACAATCACACCGGAACATATGATTCATAAATCGTACGATTGCTTACGACTTGCTCATTTCAAGGTCAATCGGTGATGCTTGCGATCGGTCGTAACATGATCTCATGTCGATGTTGCTTTGCGACTAGGATTACCTAACCACTCCACGAACATGCTGCCAGCCTGCCAGTTTAGCATATATGTTACATACTGTTTTCACTTTAGTGATAAATACATTAATTTATGTGGGTTCGCAACAATTGTGGAGGTGGTCCAACAAAGGAAGCACAGGAAGTGTCATTTCCTGTGATATGGGGAGGACATTTTGGGATTTTGGGGGGAACGCCCCTCGCCAACTAAATTGTTGCTACGCTTAGCAGTGATGTGAACAGATGTCCCACTTTGCCAGATCAGAATGTAGTAACCCTATGTGTCTATAATCCAGTGTCTCTAATACATTAACTCTTATCATGCGGTAGGCGAGATATCTCGCCGAAACAATATTCCCACTGGAAACGGGAGGCGAGATATCTCAGTTTTAAAAAAAATGGGGGAAAAATATTTTTTTTGGAAATTGTAAAAGTGGATCCTTTTGTTCTGAGTATCTTTGCAATGCTTCCCAAATTGTTCTGGAATAGCTGTTATTGTTTGAATAAAAATAAACAAAAACAGGTTCAAATGCTCAGTTGCACAGTGTATTTTATGTAAAAATGGTCAGCATGATAAGAGTTAAACACATAGCAGCATGCTAGTCATGTTGGCCTTGGGAAGGCACGCTGGCCGTGGGCCCGTGGAAATGGGAAACACATGGTAGCATTGTGGTCATACTGGACGTGCAAACGTTATACAATCAGCATCCTATTTATGTTGAACATGAGAAAGTAAACCTCATCCCATCGTCCTAGCCATGTTGGACATGTGAAAGTCAAACTTTTAAATTACCATCCTAATCATGTTAGACACGGAAGAGTTAAACCAATAGCAGCATTCGAACCATGCATGCTGCACATGGGAAAGGAAAACTAACACCATCATAATGATAACCATACTGGACGTGGGAACGTAACACTCATCATTAATACCATCATTATAAAAATATACTCAGAGATACTTGATTTGGCATCATTATAATAATGTAGCCGCGGTGGTCTAGTGGGATTGCTCAGGATTCACAATCCCAGGGTTGAGAGTTCGAGCCCCGTTGAGGGCATCGGTTCACGTCAGGAAGGGCATCCGGTCATAAATTGCTACGTCGCACTTATAAAAGTCCTTGCATTAGTACGGCACCGTCTAAGCGCCGTAAGGCGAGTGTCAGACGTTAAACAACTTCATAATAATATGTTCAGGTATACTTGATTTGGTACTGCATCGAGTCAGGTGAATACTTGATGTGATTGAATATTTACGCCCGACACACATCATCATAATTATGTGACATTCTTATATATATTAAGAATAAATTTATACCTATAACCGATGGCTCGAGATCAACAAACACGGCTCTTGGAACATGTTTTCCACCTCCAGTCTCGCTGAAGAATGTATTGAATGCATCGTCACCATACCCCACCGTGGTGTCACTCGGCATCTGACCATCAGGCTGTATACCGTGCTCCAGACAAAACAGCTCCCAGCACGAGTTACCAATCTGAACACCGGCTTGACCAACGTGGACAGATATTACTTCACGCTGTCAGGAAATATGATAATATACAGTACATTTGATTCATGTTTAGTTGTTTTTTGCATAATTATAGTTATAATATATGAGGTGGATGATTTTATTATTATACTCAGGCTGCAAAGAAAAATGAAAATATGTTATAACCGAAGTAGATGATTAGACATTCACGACATAGTCATAACACAAGGGTTAAAGAAAGAGACGGAGAGTCCCGATAACATACTTCACGCTGTTAAGAAATAAACGTATATTAATTATATTTGAAAGAGCTGTATGTTTAGATGTTTCGGATAGTCATAGCACATTGTCATGTTTATTTATTTCTAGAATCATCCAGCTGAAGGTTTCAAACTGGTTACAGTTTATTACGTTACATATATGAGTGCCTGTATAACGTCTCGTGTTCTAAATTAGTTGTACACCCTTTAATCTCTCTCTACCTCGTGAGTCCATAACAAGGGGTGAGGAAGAATACTAGCCATGGCCCGCCAATCATTACCCCAGTCATTCCATGTCAATCTCCCCCTCCCCCACCCCCTCTACCAGCTTGAAAGTGCGAAATCGCCATTTGGGGGAGCCGCCCTTCATCCATCCATTCCACGTGCCCAGTCCACCTCATACGCCCCACAATCAACCTCTCTGTAAGACTCCTCCTCCCAATATTCTCCCTTATATCAGCTAACATCCTCCTTTCCATCCGCTTAACCCCTGCGATTATTCTCATCCACTTATTTTCATACACTTGAAGACGCTGACATTGTTGAGCATTATGCAGAGCCACGATTTCAAGCTCGTAAATACATGCTGGAATAACATATATGTACCCAACAATTTTCCTTTAATTTCTTCGAAATGTACCTATATGTCATAACCCCGTCTGTATTCCTCCATATCAGAGCCCCGGATTGAATCCTCTTCCGCACCTCCCCACCAGAACGTCCGTTGCCAGATACCAATCCCCCGGGTATGCAAAATTATCCCTAATAATCCGACTGCTAGGGCTATACCCGGCCGCCCCCAACTACTCTCGCTGCGCACCCACTGACAACCAGATACCAATCTCCCAGATATGTAAAACTATCCCTCTGTTTACCTCTTTGCCTGCTATGGTTATATATCCTGTCGCTGCGCACCCACCGACACTACCTCCGTTATATCCAACCGAGGCTCATACGTAGCCCATGTCTCTCAAATAAATCCTTTCACTCTACCAAAACCTTCGGTAACTCTTATACTTGCCATAGCTACTGTCATTTAATGTGTTACTATTATTATTAGTTTGTCATACGTTTGAATTATTTCACGTGATGTAACCAATCATCGTCGTCTGTTAATCAATCAGCCTATCAGCAATAGCAACGCCAATACAAAGGGTATTTTTCATATTATAATACAGCTAAATTCGATGAAACGACATCACGTGTGTAACCTCTATACTACAGGCGGGGATTGATGTGGATGATAATTACTTCCTAATTGGAAGCTTTGAGGCAGAACTCCATTTAATTCGTTATACCAGGGGGTTACAAGAGAACTCCCTGGTTATACAACGGTCTTTTTCAAGACTATTGTGACATATGGTCCTTACAACTAAAGTACAGAAATAGCCTGATAAATGGCTTATAAATACGTTTTCTCCAAAAGTTAACGTACGATAATGTTCAAACTTGGTATGAAGGTTGATCCCAATGCATACAAGACATGTGTTATTTTTGGTGGAGGTCAAAGGTCATGTGAGGTCAAACACTAAAACCAGGTGTTCAGTGTTTGACCTCAAATGACCTTTGACCTCCACCAAAATTTAGCATACTATGGCCGAGTTTGTTGACAAGTTCGTTCGTGACGGCCCAACAGCAGGAAGATCAAACTTTTCTAGGCCAACCGCGATCACGAATATGAAATAAATTTAACATAAATGTGGATGTCATATTGCCAACAGAATCACTGTATTATTTATACTTTTGAACATTTGTATTCGTTGTGTTTTATTAAAGGGATTGTAAACAGACTTTATGAACCCTTTAAATCAATGCATGAATCTATGTCAACCAAACAAACTCCATACAACCTGATGAGACCTCTGTGGTCCACCAAGACGCATGGATTCCAGGACATATGGGCCCTTACGCGGTCCCCAGGACACCACATACAAAAAGCGTTCATATAGCTCAGTGGTTAGGGCAACGTGCTCGTGACTGTGAAGTTGCGGGTTCAAATCCTAGCACTGCTGGCGGTTATCTTGGGGTGTGTCCTTGGGCAAGACACACACAGTTAGCAACGTAACTGTCACCAAACTATTAATTTTACGTAACCGAATCGTTAGACAGTACCGTCATATATTAGTGTTAGTTTCGCATCTGGCACGTATTTACGTTAAATATTGTTTTAGGTGAGATCAACTAAACGTTGAGTCCACAGAGCTACATAACTGATACGTATATCACTACGAACTTAAACGTTATATACGTAAAAGTTAGGGATTGTAACGTTGTTGAGCATAACTTGGTAGCGCTGTCGCTGGCTCTGTAAATGCATGGCGTTATACTCTTGTTGCATGTCAATCATGCAACAATCCAATTTAACTCCTTATTATACCTAATTGCTTTCCTCAAATTGAAGTAATTACTCTCCCCTTACAATACACTGGCGGTGTAACGTACCATGTGAGATGCACCTGATAGTTCTTCAATCTTAAATTATTATAGCCATAATTGGGAAAACATTGAAATTTGACCCTACATAATACATGGTTTACCCCACAGTTAATATAATTATCTATAGTATAGCAGATTGATTAACCCCTTGACTACCAGAAGCGTGTTACCACGCGCTGACGCGTGAGTCAAAACGAAAGACGTCTTGCCGCTCTGACGCACGGCTCGAGGCTGCCCAGGCTCCTGACATTTTTTAGCACACCAATCACCAAATATGCCATGGACGCGCTGACGTCATGCGAACGCCTTTGTCCCTGTGTGCAGCCAAGCGAGTCGGCCACGCACGGACGCACACGGCACAAAGATGATCAGTCCGCTGGCGTTTGCTGTTTTCCGGTGCTGCTGAAATTAAGTTGGCAGTCAAAGGGTTAAATAATTTTACCATGGGAAATTAAGCATTTTCAGCTACGCATCTAGCGCATTTTTACCATATACTCGTGATAAAGTATGTTAAAATATGCCCATAAATACCATGTTTTGTCACCTTTTATATGGTAAATTGATCATAAATATATATACAGTGACTGGATGGCATAGTGATTTTTGTTGGAGAAAGACGCCAGGATCGGAATGCGTGATGAATATTTTTCACAATATATATGTTCGGACTCTGTGACCTGAGTAGCACTCGTCGGAGGTATATAGTCGGTGAAATATATTCGGTAATCACTAAGAAAATGACATAGTGCCTCACTGGCTCTATTCAATCTCTGACCTATGAATATTATCGATATAATGTATGCATGTTCGGTCTCTGACCTCGGCAGCACTTATTGGGGGTATTCGGTGTAACATATCCGGTAATCATGATACCTGGAATATGACCTAATATGTTTCACTGGCTCCATTAGTGTCTGACCTATCACATACTACAACCATCAACAAACATCACATAATAGGCAGACAGACTAGCCGCCCGCTGTGGGTATGACTATACACCGAAGTATATATATATATATATAAATATATATCTTAAATGGGTATGCCCTCTCTCGGTAACCCCGTGGTTAAAAATTGAAAAACATATCCGGCAATAATACCTTGGTTACGAATTTATCTCCGGGGCCTCTTTGTCTTTGAACTATCACACACTAACTATATGACACTTGATAAGCACCATATTCGTGGTATGGTGTAACTGATTAACTTATAATTGAATAGAGGGTGTAACGTCGAATTTGAAATCACAAGTTTAATAACTCGACTTAAACATTTTACGTCAGGGTAACTTTGTTAGTCATTGGCTAACCTTCACAAAGGCCATGCATCGCAACGAACGACGGACAAGGGGGTACAGAAGGAAAAACAGAGTTTCATAAGTAAATCATATAGGTGTAGGCATGCATGGATAACCCAATTGCACCTTCGACCGGGAAGCGTAATTTTATTTTCCAGGCTAGACGAGGGAAAATTTGATAACTGACCAACCACATCGAAGAAAATCGTCAACGCCCACAAATTCAGGAAACCATTTTCTGCTACATTTGCCACTAATTTGAAGTCGGATTATAAAAGACCGATGCCGATTCGCTCAAAGGGGACCAAAATTGTTGTAAACTCCTAACCCTATTTTCTAATAAATTAACCTTTATAGAAAAATTCATGCAATTTATATTTTATGCAAATTACCCTCGCTTAGCCTGGAAAATAAAATTACACGACCAGGAATGGTCGAACCCCGGACGCAGTGGTGCAAAAGTAGGGCGCCCACCACTACGCCACAACCTACTTATTAAACACCGTGTTGGTACTCTGTAACATTGATATTACATAACGCCATTTTAGAAACGTACTGGCAACTATTCTCTCAATCTGGGGTGATGCCGGTGTTTCTCCGATGTACACCGACAGTGTGTCCTGAAGTACCCATTTTCACCGTATATAGTATAGTGTAAACATAGCAAAAATCCCCGACGGACTAAGCATTTATTTCCCGATGGACGAAATGCTCTTCGCAAGTGGAGAGCCCACCCCCTCCGGAAGACGTCCTTGAATATATAGCAACGAATAATATATAAATACAGAATATTTTGAGTTAAATGATGGTTAAAAATACTTTACCGGTTTGACGATTGAGATACTATTTAACGAGTTGGAGCCGACTTGAACATTACGTTCATACTTTGTACAAATATTTAACTATTGGAAATATTCAGTATTTAGTTTTATACAACCCCCTTTCCTGAATAATTAAAAACATATAGGTGGGTTGTATGCCTACCGTCTGGTCCAAAAGTTATGATGGTCTCTAACGTACTCTGTTGAGGTTGTTGTAATGGATATATTAAAAACTAGACGTACGTCATACGGATATGTGCCTGAAAATGAAGCATGCATGGTCCGGGCCAACCAGGTGCACACGCCAGTTCGTCTTCCATCTGCGCGCACCAACCTCATGAACACTATACTCAAGTTATGAGTCCAGTTCAGTATCCGACAGAAACTTAAACATAATTGGACGATAGTATGGTACATTGGTACTTGTATAATTAACATCATGGCAATACACACTTGTCCAATCAAAAGTCTAGAATATTATTATTTATGTACTGTATAATAATGACTACTATTTCACTTGGGTATGTTGTCATTATAACGGTACAAGAGGCTTTGAAACATTGTAGCCATTAATATCATTTAAAAAATATCATAAGACCGATTCACTTTTATTAAGGTCTATCTTCGAGTGGCCGATCGCATACCATAAGGATAGGTGGTGGGGCATCCCTAACAGTACAATATGCCTACTTCAAACATACTAACCCTACCTCCACCGGTGACTACATCCTCCATTAATGTGATGTGACCGATCGATTATAGATCCAAGAAGAGTTTTTGAAGCATAGTCGGTCGGTGAGACATACACTGTAAAAACACATTGGTCAAATTTGACCAAGTCTTGGTCAACTATGCACCGAACCAAATTTGGTCAAAC
>JAODAI010131086.1:0-11165 GCA_027575025.1 Scotoplanes globosa | reverse complement strand
ATAATTTATAGCATTATTAAAGTGCTTCAAAATCTAGGGATAATTTATAGCGTTATTCAAGTGCTGCAAAATCTAAGGAAAATTTGTAGCGTTATTCAAGTGCTGCAAACTATAGAGGTAAAATTTGTCTTTGGCACATGCTTTGGTCATGTCGGGGCAATCCCGCCACCCCTGGACAATTACCAAACCGGACAAGTAACCCCCGGACAACTATCCCCCAGAAAATGTAACTCTTTTAGGGTTAGGATTAGGGCCAGGGATGTCTGGAGGTAAATGTCCATGGTGTAGTCGACCGGGAGGAAGGGGGGGGGGGGGGTAGGTAGTTTCCCTAACACCGCTTTGGTATATCAAATGTTGTTTTTGTCCAAAGTAGAACAGCGCCCCCACATAAACGAGCGGCACAGTTAAATAGTGTGTATGCAATGTACTTGACGGCCTTCCCGTTTATGTACTTCCATGAACATAAAAACACAGTGTTGGTGTGGAGTCCAGAAATGCATTATTAATCCAATCCAATGAACAATATCCTGTGAATTTTATCAATACCTAAAAAGCACGATAGTATTGAAAAATTCTATGTCGTCCTTCCTATAATGTACAGCACTAAAGTAAGCTAGTATGCAACTATACGTGATGCACCGTTTTGGAATGCGATATAAAAGTGAAATATGATCGCCAAATCGATCATTAAGATAACTGTTTCATAATTTCATTATATCAAAATGAATGTACAGTCATTGATACTAAATGCCAATACAGATAGCAAATTGATAACATTTATGCATAATTTTTATAACTAAGATTAACCAACGAATCAATTTCATTGATACAAATGCATTTTTTTAATGAGGGTTAATTGACTGACTACTACACGACTTCATTGCAATGGGTGTGAACAAAATGTTATTAATATTAATCCATTTGGAAAGCAAGAATATAATGACAAAGAAAATGTAGATCTGTAATGGGTGCTATTAATGGATTGTAATGAAAATCCAGATAATCGTAACTGGCATCCCTCCCATCCACTTTATTGATTCTTTTCCATTTAACAAGGTATACGAGCTCAGCCATCCAACGCCTTTGGGAGATCAGTTAGCTTGATAAGGTATCCTTGCCTCTTCAACATTGAGGCAATATGAGCCACCAAAAGGCTTTGATTAATTGATTGATTACGCTTCCTGATACCCGGTTCAAAGTTGAGGCTACATGAGCCACCCAAAGCCTTTGGTAAACCAGTTAAGATTGATTGATTGATTATGATTCCTGGCACTTGCCGCATTTTTCAAAGTTCAGGTTAAACGAGCCACACAAAGCCTTTGGTAGATGAGTCCAGATTGATTGATTGGGCTTCCTGGCGATTTCTAGCGGTGAGGTTATACGAGCCACCCAAAACCTTTGATAAGACCAGTTATATTGATTGATCAGGATTCCTGACCCTTTTCAATGTTGAGGTTACATGAGCCACCCCAAAAACCTTGGTAAATCAGTTAGATTGATTGATTAATTATGTTTCTGATCCCTTTTCAACGTTGAGGTTATACAAGCCATAAAAGTCTTTGGTATACAAGTTAGATGGATTGATTGTTTGGCCCTTGCCGCCTTTTTCAAAGTTGACGTTAAATGAGACACCCAAAGCCTTTGGTATACCAGTTAAATTGAAATTACGCTTAGAACTTTGCTCTTTTCATTATCAAGGTTATACAAGCCATAAAAGTCTTTGATATGCTGGTTATATTGATTGATTAGGTTTCCTGTCCATTTTAACTTTGAATGAATGAATGAATAGCTTTCCTGGCCCTTTTCAACAAAGTGGTTATATGAACCACCCAAAGCCTTTGATAAACCAGTTAGAGCCACTGGAATATAATCATCACCACTCCGGATTCAAACTCCTGACCTTGCGATCACAAGGTCAACCCTCTATCAACTGAGCTAATAGTGCTGTCCTCATAATTGTTCCTAGTTAGTGGTTATGATTAGGTTTCCTGGCCCTTTTCAACACAGAAGTTATATAAATAAGCCTTTGTACCTGCAGCACTATAATAGCCATCATTTATAGTCAAACTCCTGACCTTATGATCAAAAGTCCAATGATATATCAATATTTGTTATTGGTGTGAACTATTCAGACAAAGTTACTGCATTGTGATTGATTATACTTAATGGCACATTTGTAACCTTTTGGTTAATGGCACCTAAATCTGAAAATGTCCTAGTTGAGAATCACTGGATTGTTGACCAGAGTCTAATCGTGTACACTTTGAACACCAAGCGAAACGGCAGTAGTCTCGAAACCACGCGCATGCGGAACCACTATTCAGTCTCCTGACTTGCACATCCACGGAATTAACCATTTAGTGAAGATAGCTGGAAGATAACTGGATTGTTTACCATGGTCCAGACTTGTAAAATGAATATCAAGCGAGAAGGTAATATGTACAATTTTTAAAGTCTCTGAAATGACCCACGTAGAGGCATAACCAGTATTTATTATCCAAATTTACATATGTTCCTCCCTTTGCACCACTCTAGCAAGTAAAAGTTGACCACGATGAATCTTGAACCTTAAGCGAGAAGGCCACATGTACTATACTTTTTTTACAGTTTTGGTATGGCCCTATTCCAATCTACATGAACCCATACAGGCGAGGGATGACAATATTGAGTATCCGGGGTTGCAGGCGGATGTTCTACTGTACATTGCCCCATGGCCAGTTAACGTAATCAATATCTTACTGATCAATAGCACATTTCTCATCTTCCGATTTAATAGACGCAGTCATTGGATTTTTTGTAGTCGATGATCACAGGATTGTTGACCATGCTCTATATTCATATCATGAACATTAAAGCAAGAAGGAAACATGTACATTTTTTAAAGTCTTTGGTATAACTCCACCTCCAGCGTTTTTGGCAAAACAGGGAAAATTAACGGCATGAGAAAAAGTACTATTAATAAATGACAAAAACATTAATATATTATTTTCACTCAATTTTGTTTATTGAAAAAAGGTTAAGCATATTGTAAAAACCTTAATAATTAGATAATTGTAATACCATAAATAATGTACATCAACTACTTATTACACTTACACACATTAGTATAATACCATTAATTGTTAGGAATATATGAGATAGAGAGTATCTCTCCTTGTCTATATCTCTATTCCTATTATTATACTAATGTGTGTATGTGTAACAAACAGGTGTATATCCATGATGATGAAAAGAGGGATCATCAATAGATAACACGTTTAATCAATTCAATAGCTATCACCCTTCCTGGTTATAAGAGAACATTCAAATATTTAATATCAATAGACAAAAATGAAATACAAAGATAACAATGAATGATAATAATGAAACCATAATACTGAAAACAATTACGCCTTAAACTTATACCAAATTTAGAGGCAATTTATTTTGATCACCTACTGTATTTATTTACTATTGATGTATTTACTATTGATGTATTTACTGTTCATGCATTACCAAATGTCTTGGATGCATGATATAAATCAAATAAATGATGAAACTTATCACCCAATGATTCAGCATTGCATGAAGTGTAAATCCAATCATTAATAGTAATGGTGGATCTGTTCATATTGCTGGGAAATTGAATGAGAAGATTTAACGAGAATATACATTGCACTTACAGAAGTTGCAGTGTGTAATTTAAAGGGTTTGTGAGCCCGCAGGACTTATCTCAACGCCCTAAATTGGGTAGTCCGTTGGTACTTTTGGTTGTCCTTCATGGGGAAATCTATATTAAAATTCACTTGTAGCCAGTTATATACCACTACCATAAAAACATTCAAGAAATATATGAACAAAACATTATCACAAGATATGTCTTGAAATTTTGGCAGTTCGAAGCAAAGGACAACCTAAAGTCACGTTTTTGCCAAACCGTAAAATTACACGCTGATCTTAATTGTATTAAGTAATGTATGGTATATATTTACATCAAATGCGATTACAAATTTACGATATATAAACTGTTGCCATATCTGAGCCGCCGAAATATAAGTAATCAGTGGTATCAAATATATAGAAAACTTCTCACAAATCAAATCCAAGAATCTTCTTGGTTATTGTATCTATGTAACAACTCTCTCTATCTACATCATGCATCCTTAACAAGAAATGAGAAAGAAAATACTAACTGACATCCGCATCATTGGCCAAAGCCCTTCACCTCCCTCTATCCGCAGCCATGACCATCCAATCACCTTCCCCTCTAGCCCTCCTATAATCCCTCTCAACAAATGTTTTCAGCCAGATACGCAATAGTACGCAATTTGGATATGTCAAATGTATAGCTGAATAGCCCCACTTAGAGTTACAGCAAAGATGTTTGACAATGTTATACTATTTACTTTTAGTTTATTGGGAGTACCAAACTCCCGTTATAATATCTTGAAGTTGCTTGCCACCTTCGAATAAACAAATACACAAACAACACTGTGGAAAGTCCATATACCAGTTGAGCGAAATTGTTAACCACAAGATCTAGATGACAGCTGTAAATTGGTGATTTGTAATGTTTTAGTTGTCAGAAACGGAAAGCTTGTATCTTTATCTTAAAAAAATATGTAGACCATTTGTGAATCCATGCTGCCATATTCGTCTGAAAGATTATTTTATGAAACCGTTCCAATATGTGTAGTGTGAACAAAAATGGTCTGGCTAACTAAGTGGGGGTTACACATTTATGATATGGCCTGGAAAGGGTTAACCGACCCGGAAGGCATCCATGTATCAATATCAACTTAATCCGACCTACGGTTATTGAGATATCGTGTTCACGAGTCATTTCTTGATAATTTCGCAATAAGCCATGCCCACTCATTAATATGCGAGGTATAATCGTCCCAATCAATAGGCTTCCTAAGCGCCCCATAGAGCAGTCCTATGCCGAATATCAACTAAATTCGACTAAGGGTTATTGAGTTATCATGTTCACGATCTAGGCGTTACACACACATACACGCGCCCACGCATACACACGCCGGACTAACGGTTATTGAGTTATCATGTTCACGAACTAGGCGTTACCCACACATACACGCCCCCCCCACACACACGCAGGGATGACCACATACATTTCTTGCTAAGACAATAAATAAAAAATGTACTTATATAATTTTGAGAGAACTGACAAAACAGTGACCTAAGTTTGCACGCTAGGGACGAACCATCCTCATTAATATTACAACATATTTGTACTCCGTTGTAATATTGCTGGAGAAGAGTTAATATTGGGTTAATAATGTAAGGTCTGTATCCAAGATATGCAGTTTGGAACTTGGGTGTACAAATAAATCTAATAATTCACACAAATCATATGGATCAATTCCAAATGCCAAAAAGAATCTAGAAATTGGAAAAGTATGACTGTTTTCCATCAACTTGAAAATTAATTTAAATTACTAACCCTGATTCCTCGCCTTTAATTTGAAATTCCATTGAAAACTTAAATCAATACATAGTTCTAGTGTTTGACCTCAGATAACCTTTGATCTCCACAGAGTGTGTCATGCTTAAAACTGACCTAACACTTTGTACACTGAAACATATACTATTTGACATTTTCACCCCTAAAGACCACACATGACCTGGAATCAAATTGTGGTTATATAATATTATGTTCATCTGCTACAGATCTAACCTGATTTTTTTTATAAGGCTATTGTATTAACCAACATAGTTATTGCTCCGTAAAGAAAATCAGTTTTGGGCCTCCAGAGACCACAGATGACCATGAATGAAGTTGTGGTTATATAATATTATGTTCGTCTCATATAGGCCAAACCTTGAAAAAAATATAAGGCAGTGGTCTCAACCAGCATGGAGTTATTGACAACGAGGCACGGTTATAGATAACACACAAATAACCGGAGTTACGAACATCGCAGGAGGTCAACTCAATTGACATTTTTGTTCGTCTCGGCAAGCTGAACCAAAAGGTCACAACAAGAACACTCAAGGCCAAACAAAGGTCAAGGTCACATGAAACATCTGACATAGCCGAAAAAAAAATTGACACCATCTCCGGCAAATGTTCCAATTACGACGCATAGCTGAAAAACCGTCCACGAAAATTTTAAATCCCATGTGAACAGGGTGCGGTTATATAATATTTGTTTCGTCTTCTTCAGACATTTAGTTTCCAAAAATGATAGGGCAGTGGGAACAACCAAGAAAATCCGTTTTGGCCCATAGATAATATATATTACCTTGACAAATAACAATAGAGCCTGTGTACGCAACATGGCCAACCCATGTACCGAACATGAAGTTGATCGGACGTTCGCTTTGGCATGGAGAGCGATTACAAGCAGGCGTCGCACACACCGTACGCACCCACATACATACACACAATCTTGATCGCAAAGATTCCTTGCCAGCCAGAGGCAAGGAATCGAACATTGCTGTCAAGTTTTGAAAATGCATATTAGTTGGTACATTTGGAGATTAAAATGTTGCAGGTGTTAATTAGAGACATGTATATATATGCATAGTTGCATCGGAAACATGTCATATTAATTTTAGCTGTTTCGCGTAAGCGTATCTTTTGTTTCAGATATTTAATGTAGGTCCTTATAAGAATAAATGTTAAATTGGGGGTGGGGTGGGGGGTAGATCTGGGGGGGGTAATTCATTATTTGTGTACGTTGTTTGTTTATTAAAATAAGAGAGAAATATTTGCTTAACATCACATCAACAGCAAGGTTATATTAGTGCCATATAGGTTAATTATATTCTATACTTAATTATATTCTATATTTAATTATATTCTATACAGGATCAAACGATACAAACAAATAGAAAGAAATTACCATCCCGGATAAACTGCATACTCTTTGTGAAAAGATGGCTATACTATAATAACGAGAGAGGTAGTCCAGTCCCGGGACCGCCATTTAACATCCCCATTTGTTGGACGTCCCTTACCCAGGTTTAGCCTATGAACCGACATACAGTAGTTACCGGCCACTGCCATACAGACTGTGGGCCACTAGTGAGAGTTGAGTGGTTGTAAAGGACCAGCTGCTCATCCATTCGACACATATACATATATTTTGCTTCAGATCTGTACAGTCCATGCACTCTGATGGTTATGAAACTGTATATGTATACTATATGTATGAATGTCTACTAAGCAGTGAATTTTTTTGGAAGGTGGCTGACCTTAGTATACAAGCGAGGGAGGTCAAATCGACACAAAATATTGAACAATCATACAAAATACTACCCCTCATAATGCACTTGTCAACTGTAACCCACCCCTATGTTTAGCTTGGGCCGGGATTGTGACCCCGGAACTTTCGGAAATGTAACAATAATGTAATATGGATTTCGGCTGTGACTTAGCCGGGATTTAGCGGGGACTTTCGTTATTTCGGCTCATCTAGCCCGGGTTTAGCAAAATGTTCAGCAAAATGATGCCCCGCAATGCCGGGACTTTTCGTGAATGTAGCCGGGGAAGATACATGTTACAATTGTGTAAATAACATCCCTGTTACGGTACAGTCCCGGCTATGCCCTGGTAGGGGAGGTGATGACTACAATTGACAAGTACATGAAGTATAACCCCCAGAGACCTGAAACTTTGTCAAGTTTACTGTACAGGTACTCTAAAGAGATTAATGTGGGGGTAGTGCTTGACCTTTGATCTCCCTCATTTGCATATTGAGGTCAGCGATTTAAAAAAAAAAATTAACCACTTAGTAGACATTCATACAGATAATATACATACAAAGTTTCATAACAATCACTGCATGGACAGCAAAGAAATTAAGCAAAATATATTTTGCAAAATTAGAGGGCAGCATTCAAGTATACACCCCATTAATGTTGGTTGACCCAGCTAAAAGTTGCAGACTTAATATAATACAGGTCTACATATGTGATGTACCACAACAGGTAAGGTATTATGTTGGCTTTCTTCATTTTGAGATATGAGAGGTACTTCTCTAAATATGTCACTTGGGCATTGCAATATGACCAATCCCATTATAACTCTCAGAAAAGTGTTCTTAGAAATTTATTTTGGTATCAAAATAAAGCAAATGGTGCCTATTTTGTTATATATCATAAGATGACACAGGGCTGACACAATACCTGATCTACCATGGTGCATAGTATTTGTACATTGCAAAATTAATGTATAATATGTGTATACATTTATGTATACATAAACATATGGAGTAAATTTCCATGTTAAGATTTTTCTGATAAGCTTCGCCCACTAATTAAAGGGCATACCAAAGTGTATAAATAATGTTACTTTAGTTAGCCCGACCATAAGTCTCTTTAGTCTTGGTGCATACGTTAATTAATCAAGTGGCGTTTCGTAATGGCCAAATTCAAACATAACAATGTATATGAAGTGAATAGGCTTTTCCCTAGACCATAGGATAATAATTTGAGATCCTCTTTTATAGTTTGTAGCAAACAAAGTGAATAGTAAGGTACAATAGTTACATCCATTCAAAATCAGCGAGATCTCATACGAATGTAGTGACACGAGCATTCACTGATTCATTCTTGCGCTGGACTTCTTTTCCAGTTTTCTTGCTTAACCTCCTCTTCTGGGTGCATTTGGTCCCAGTTCCTGGATTGATACACATGAAGCACCTGGCAATTATAAAAAAAACAATAGCGCATATATTGATCAATGGCAATCATGAGACCAAAATGAACAGAAAGTACTGATAATGTAGTAATGAATTAATGACTTACCAGTAGCGGCCTCACAGAAGCGTTGATAGCGCTATCAATGGCACTATCAACATCGATAGTAATTGTGGGCGCACAGAAGGCTACCGATAGGCAACTTCACTATCGGTGTTGGTAGACTATCATTGACAGGCCGCATAGAAGCAAACACTATCGATAATGGTAGACGAAAAGTTCCCAAATCACTAACGGAGCTTGGGGCAACTATAGTAGCGTTGATAGGCAACAATATATATCATATAATTATGTGTATTTTCATGTTTTTGTATTTAAAAAGCCACATGGCCGGTTGCATGTGAATATATTGTTACTGAGAATTATAGGTAATGGTGTATGCCAATGTGATATTAAAGTTGAGCATTGCTACAGGATCCCGCCATAATTGTAATTGCAATATACACTAGTTGGTGGCGGGATTAAAGCGGTCATTGTTCATTCCATAATGGCGAATATAAAAACGAGTTTACTGTTCGGGTTGATGCATGTGACAGGCGTAAAAGTTCCCCTGTTGGAATCGTCCCCCCTACGATTTATAACGTGTATTTTGTGGGGGACTACATTTACTGGATGCCAGCCAGTATAATTAGTCCCCCCGGACTTTTCATCCTATGATAAATCTATGCGGACCATGTATGCCTAAACTGCCACCTCATTGGTCACCATTCTTATGACGTCACAGTCAGTTTTATATTATTAAATCTGAAAAATCTCTGTCGAACTCTGGGATAACTTCGGCAAACCCACACACATTGTCACGAATAACTGACGCGAAGCTGCGGTTAACAATTCTTCCAAACGCCCGCCGTGTGGCAACCTTGAGCGCTAACGATAATAATATTGTCGTGTACATACATTCATCATAGCTGTGTCGACGAAAGACGATTTAGGTCGCAGACCGAACACATCTTAGAGGCTACTATAACTGATTTTCATACTTTTTTGAGAGGATAAGACATAATCGATCAACGATCGATTGTTTAATGATACATACAATAACTTTTCAATGAGCTATACTATTACTTTATACCTCGCAAAAAAACGTAAAATCCACTTAAAATTGTCTCGAAAATGTCAGTATGTTTTATCATCATCATCATCAATCACGTATAGTTTGCACAGGGGACTTCTCCAATAGGGAGACTTTTCTCACTATCGTAGGATAGTGGCATTAGTCCCCTGGACTATTCATACATGGAGGACTGTATACCCTAGTGGGAAAAGGCCGGGGTGACGATTCTCACAGGGGGACTTTTGGGTCTGTCACATCGGAAGCAGGTATCAACTTTGCATGGAGTTAATGACAATATAGGCATTGTTTTGTTTTCAAATGTTGCAGACAACGGAGGGGTCCGGTATAGGGGAAGACGTGACCATGTATGGCATATATTATAAACAGGATTTCAAACAGAGGGGAATGTTTGAATAAATGGCGGGTGTTTAGATGTAAAGGGTAGATTATTGGTAACATGTTTTCAATAGCCATGATACATACAGTGTTTTTCACTTGATAAACTCAATACACCAAGTTTATCTGTAACAGATAAACACTGTTTATGTAAGATTAACAGTGTTTTTCACAAATGAACCGGGTTTATCAACAGTTGATACACCCAGTTTATGGGTCAAAAACACTGTTTATCTTAGACAAACAGTGTTTGTCTATTGTACATTGGGCGTGTCATATACGTAACCTGGTGTACCACCACACAGGGCAGAACGACCCGGTGCTAGAGCAACCACTCCCTGGACAGCTACCCCCGGACAATTACCCCTGGACAATTATCCCCGAACAGCCCTGACCCTACCTACCATATATTTACTGCAAGACTATAACTGGCACGAATATACACTTTTACGTTATTGACTCATTACTGTAGGTTTCCTGGCCCTTTTCAACATTGAATTTATGTAACAGTTGTCACATACCTGTACTAGGTTAGATCCACTGGAATATAATCGTCATCACGCCAAATTTAAACTGCTGATATTATGGTCAGAAGTCCAACACTCTTTTTAAAAGCGACACAAACCTTGTATATAATGTTAGTTGATATTATAGAGTAGAAATGTATCTACAAAATGCTTCAAACCGGAGTTAAATCGGATATGCATATATGCCTACTCCGCATGTAATGTTAAAGGTAGTAGTCTCGTCGCCCGAGATGCCCAGATTTGTGGAAGGACTACCCATAATTGGCAAAAAGATAAATTAGATTATCTGAAAATAATATCTGAAAAAGTTATTATTTTAATATAGTTTTCCTCATGAAGGAAAACCCAAAGTACCAAAGAACTACCTAATTTAAGATATTGGTAGTCCATTGGACTGCCTCGTATAATCTGTTAAAATGACATATTGACTACTGCAATACACATTGATCATTTTTAACATACATTTACGTAGTCTTGCTCCA
>JAODAI010131085.1:0-17043 GCA_027575025.1 Scotoplanes globosa | reverse complement strand
CATCATCACTCCGGACTCGAACTCCCGACCTTATGATCATAAGTCCAACGCTCTATCAACTGAGCTAACCGGTCAGATTTCTGGGTCTGTTAGATGCACTGGAATATCATTGATGTCTTCACCCCGGAACTAAACCTGTAACTTTGCAAACGGTTATAATCTTCCGTGCTATGAATAAGAATCGACCAATCACATCGCACATAATATAACAATAAAGTGCGTCACGTGGCACCGTGAATGGGCACCTTTCAACGAGTCAACAATCAGTTGTTTACATTGACCAGCGTGGTGCACTGGTCAGTGAAGTGACGTCACGTACAGAAGGACTATTAACCCGTTCGCTGCTAACAACGTACCATATACCTAACATTTACCTCATTTTTACCCATTCACTACCGATACCATATTACTTTGAATACACGTGTCTCAGCACAGCGTGATAAGTACGCGACACCGTATACGCGACCTGCTCTGACATAATGAGTCGGAAGTCGCAATTAAAGAAACTGGGCTTACAGGCCCGAGGCAATACGTACACGTGCGGTGTGTTAACGCGCGTGGCAGAACATAGCCTAATGCAAATCACACTATATAAGGATTTCTCTAAAAATATTACATTCCTAACGGGTTACTTTAAGCGTAAGTGAAGCTGGATATAAATATTATACCGATACACGTTATATATCAAATGAAAGATACGGTAATTGTTTGTAATGATTAAATATAAAAAATATCTCATTTTTTGATTTTGAACACTACTACTATGTCAGAGCAGGTCACATATACGGCGTCACATACTTATCACTCTTCATATACCCGTCCCGGTATCAGCAATGAAAAGGTTAAAGTGAGATGAATGTTGGGTATTTCATAAACATATATGTTCAACTTACCGTCAGTCACAGCTTTAGAGTCTGCTTCATTTGGTGCCGTATCATTCCTATCACTAACTGAGCCGCCGTCACTGTCCGCAGAGCTGCAGTCATCCGAGACTTGAGAGAGAGTCATCATCGATTGGAAATCTCCATCGGAGTCAGGCTGGGTGTCTTCCATAGGACTCTCGTAATCCTCCTTGTCTTCCTCACTGCCGGAATTGTGAGAGGAATCGTCACAACGCACATTGTCCTCCTCGTTGCTGGGACTTTCGCCATGCGCCTTGTCCTCGTTTCTAGAACTGTCGCAATGCACATTGTCCTCCTCATAGCTGGAACTATCACAACGGGCATTGTCCTCCTCGTTGCTGGAACTCTCACAATGCACCTTATCCTCCTCGTTGCTGGGACTGTCAGAACGCGCCTTATCCTCCTCATAGCTGGAACTCTCACAATGCACCTTATCCTCCTTGTTGCTGGAACTGTCAGAACGCGCCTTATCCTCATCGTTGCTGGAACTGTCAGAACGCGCCTTATCCTCATCGTTGCTGGAACTGTCAGAACGCGCCTTATCCTCGTCGTTGCTGGGACTGTCAGAACGCGCCTTATCCTCCTCGTTGCTGGGACTGTCCACCGATGAACCGTTCCACTCATCGTGATCCACATCCACATTCGTCAAAGAATCACCAGGAATTGAAGTAACATCCAATCGTTGCAGTACGATAGAACATTTTCTCATGAAGTGGAGGGCGGAAGACGGACCAACTTCACTACACGGGTTGGAATACTTCAGCTTCTTCCTTGCGGGACTGCTACCGGAAGACGTCGTCCCATCGCTTGACGTGGCAGATGCTTTCTCCGAGTGTGGACGACTCCCTTCTGAAGACTGTTGACGGTACAAAGAGGGCAGTTCATCCGTTTCAGTGCGACTGGCGTTAACCTCCTTCAATTTCCGCTTCAACACGTTGTATGTAACACCCGTCCTGGTGTCCACCTCTTGACCGGTGACTTCTGCTTTGTCAAATACAGTTCCACTTTGCTCTACGCATTCCTTGCTGTCCTCGTCACCACTAACGTGATCAGAAGTAGTATCTGAATCCAGCGAAGGCACCGGGGAGGAAGTTCCGACATCTACGCTGTCAAGTTTGGTCCTCTTTCTTCCTCTGCTGTTCAGTAACCCGGTTTCTTCTTCAGGGAGGTCGGCCAGGGTTTTGAGTGGCCTGGAATCAGCATCGTCATCCATGTATTTCATCGGGTTGGTGGAACATTTAGATGATACTTGCTCATTCTGGATCATCCTTTCTTGGTCTTCATCTCTGTCTGCACTAATAACTTCAACAAGCTCAGAATCAATTTCTACATTGGCCTTGTCATCCTTTATCATCTTTCTTTTAAGACTGCTGACAGTGGTTTGTGTTTCGTCCGGCAGAGATATATCATAATCTGCCAGTCTCCTGCCGTTCGGGTGATCCTCTTTACTTTTAAATGTTACTGCTGCATCCATTTTCTGTACAGCTATACCTCCAAAGGGAGGACTTTGTATATTCTCCTTAGAGAGGGCATCTACATCGGGATCAGAGGAAATGTTGCTTCCTACCGCATCCATACTTAAACTTTCAAACGGAGGACTTTGTATATTCTCTTTATAGAGGGCATCTACATCGGTATCAGAGGAAATGTTGCTTCCTACCGCACCCATACCTTCAAAGGGAGGACTTTGTATACTCTCCTTAGAGGAGGAGACATCTACATCATTATCAGCGGAAATATTTGCATCCGTTGCTGTTAACGATGTTGAATCAGTTATATCTCCCTCACTGTCCGTTGCATCGTCAGGTAAAGGCGCATCACAATCAGCCTGCACATTGACATGTGACCGCTCCGCTTTACTTTCCTCAAGATGTAATACTGCTTCCATATTCTGTCCAATTTCGTTTTCCAGAGCATGGCTCTGAATACTTTGCTTATTCCCGTCACTAACGCCGGTGTCGTCACACAAGTCACCTGTATCTATTTCGGCCAACGACGAGGAATCACAGACATCTTCTTTACTGGTAGCGGATGCCTCATCCAGTGAAGAGTTTTCACAATCATCCAGAATCTTCTCCGCTTTACTCTTCGGGCTTACCGCTGCATTCATTTTCTCCACAGATTCATTTTCCAAAGAAGGACTCCGTTTACTCTCCTTAGTTCCATCGGGAACACCGGCATCGGAGAAACCATCGGCGTAGACTCCCTCCAACGATGAAGGACTGTTTGAATCGTCCTCACTGCACGACACTGCACTATCTGTCAACAGTCGGCTACTTGGTGATACCACTTTATTTGCTGGAGATACTACTGTCTTCAGTTTAGGTGCAGATTCTTTTTTCAAAGGAGCATTTCCCCTATTTTCTTCACCCGTACCACCAATACCAGCATCAGAGGGATCTTCTGGACCTGTGTCCGATAATGGTGACGAATCTTCCACATTGCTTTCACAACTGGTCGTTACGTTGTCCGTAGAAGATGTATTACAATCTTCCGGTGATTTGTCACTCAATTGATCCTCCCTACTGTCGGCTTCTCCTTGCGATGAAGACCGTTGAGCACTTTCATCACTGTCACGATCAGCCATGATATCGGAGCCAATTGGATCTGGCTCTACCAACTGCGTTGAATCTCCTAGATCATCTTTGCTGCTGGTCGTTGTCTCCTCATCTTGGAAAGATGTATCACGGTCCGTATTATGCAGTTGTTGCCCATTGTCACAAGAACTTTCCACTACATCTGCAGTCTGTGCGGATTTTTCGCTAGAAGGCAAATTTGGAACGGGCTCACGGCTTTCAGAATCAAGAACGACATTACACGAACCATGATCATCTGATATTGGTAGGGAATCTTTTGCAACCGCTACATCACTTGCAGTTAAAGCGTCTGAAAAATTTGTACCACAATTATCTTCTATACTGTTATGCAATTGTTGTCCCTTGTTCCCAGTATCTTCCGCGGCATCCACAATCGGCACGGTTTCGGTTTCCAAAGTTTCATCCGTTATGTTTTCATCGCTCTCACCGACATCAGAGGATAATTCTGGAGCTGCGTCTGTCAATGGTGATGATTCCTTTACATTATCATCATCAGTGATGGATGCATCGCCTGCTACTGATGTGTCAATATTTCTCAGGATATTGTCGGTACTCGGTTGATGCTCTTCATTTTCAAGACATTCCACAATCTCCTCATTTACAGCAGTTTCTCTTTCCGTGGAAGACAACTCCAAAGTCTCTTTTCTGAAATTATCATTCTTCATATCAATGGCATCTTGACTTGCCTCTCCAAATGGCGTAGAATCGTTAACGCATTCTTCAACGCTAGTTGATATCTCATCTGATACTGTTGAATGACATTCGTCCAGGATCTTGTTGTGTACTTGTTGCTCTTCATCCTCAAGATCATCTTCTGCATCCGCGATCATTACCGATTCTGTTTCCAAAGTTGCATTCCGTGCACTGTCGTGAATCTCAGCCATACTACCAGAATCAGAGGAAATATCTGCACCGACCTCTACCGTTGGGGAGGAACCCGTTACACTTTCCTTACTGCTAGTTGTAGCTTCGTCTCGAGATGATGATTGACATTCTTGCAGAACCTTTCTGGGCAATTGTTCCTCTTCGTCCTCACAAACTACCACATCTGCATTATGTACATAATCTGTCTCTGGCATTGCATCCTGAATATTTCCATTACAACTATCAACATCAGAGTCTGTGTGCATCTCTGTCAACAAAACGTAATCGTTCGTGTTCTCCACGTCCCTGGTCGACGTCTCAACTGGAAACGATGCCTCACATTCTTCCGGCGTCTCCTCGTGACTGTGTAACTGTAGCTCATCTTCCGCAGGGCTATCCACCGCATCTGCACCGCGTACAGTTCTTTTCCATTTTGGATGGCGGCCAATGGATGTTTTACGATCCACTACGTCACCATCTGTTTTTACCGGACCAGTAACTTTATCCGGGCATACCTTGTGGGATGAAGAGCCGAGAGCTAGTTGCTCACTGTGTTCCAATGGTTCTATGGGCTGAACCGAGGGTAAATCATCTACAGCATGTCTGGACTCTTCTGAATCACTGGTACAAGTAACAACTTCAACAAGATTGTAGCCATCGTTACTAAGCCGGTTTCGGGTCATTGGGATACCGTTTGTTCTGAGGGAATCAAAGTCGGACTCCGATTCCGATATGGACAACGTCTTCCTATATCCCAGCAGCCAATATTTCTTGGGAGACAGGAATCCGGTCGGGAGATCTTTGTGATGCGATCCGTTGTCCGATTTAGAGGATTCTCGCTCGTCTGTTGATGCGCCGGTGGCGGTCCCGGAATGCTTTGTTCGCCGTCTATTCAGACGTCTACGGTGACGATGTTGAGGTTTGATTCGTCGTTTTGGCTTCGGGCAGACCGCAGAACTGGCTACAAATGATCCATTTGCAGATTGCTGCCACCATGAACCAGTCACCCGATCATGGAATGGCTTGGTCTGTAGATGACAGTCGGTTAATCTAATGTTCAGTACTTTCTCTTGCGGCATGGCAACCGTTGGCATAGGTACACCAATCGATCCACCCGGCTCTGTTGATGGAACATTTTCCACCACTCTGGTCTGTTGTCTTGAAAATTCTCCAGTACCCATATTTCCATGTCTTTTCATTGTATTTGACTTCCGCCTTAAAGTTTTATGTTTCCCAACTTTACTACAGCCTTTAGTATCTGATCGATGGCGATTGGTAGAGGCTGTAAGACTGTTTGTTGATGAATCGTCGATAGTGGACTTCTTTCCAGCGCTGCTGGAATTCTCAGACACTTTTCGTAGGTTTTGATACTTTCGACCAGACCTAGATGATAATAAGCAAGGATTCAAATACTTATATTCCATGTTCCGATCAACCTTACTGGGTTTGTTCAAGGAGACGCGATTGTCGCCACTAACTTCACCGACATTTGAAACGCTTGACTGCTCAGTCGACATCTGCAAATCACCCTTTCTCTGTTTGAGGCTCTGGAGGTTTGTCGATTCCTCCAGGCACTCTGCAGTACTATCAACAATGACAACTAGTCCATCCTCCATGTCCGATGACTCGAGTACTAATGATCCCAAAGTTTTATTTCCACTTTTAGCAGATAGACTTGGCTCTGTTAATTCGGCATTGGCTGTAACAACAACTGGTTCTTCTACAACAATATTTTCCATAATGACAGCCAGTCTGTGTTCCATATGCTGTAAACTGGAGGGTCCAATGACCAACGGTGCGATAGCAGTACTGCATTTTACCCGCTCGCCGGGTATCACTTCAGAAAATGAGTTGTCTTCAACCACGGTTTGGAGCAGAGTGGTTGCTGAATCAGAACAGTCGTCAATTTCTGAATATGAAAACAAATTGCTACTGTCATTCACGGTATACACCAAGCCCTTGGATAAGTATGATGTATCTAACATTGATGCAGTATCAACAATTTCTACTGCACATGATGCACCCTTGTCACCAACTTCTGACAATTGATTGTGACTCTGAGCTGTATTGCCATGTTTTTCCTCCATGCTGCTTGGGAGAAGTTGGACATTTGAAAGTGGTGGTATCTGTTCAACAATTAGGAGTGTGGATTCTTCTTCAGAATATACCACTGGACTCTTTGCTTCCTCTGTGCTGCTTGGTAGAAGTTGAATATTTGAATGTGACGGTGTTTGCTCAATAATGAGGGGTGGTGATTCTTCCTCGGAAAATTCTACTGGAATATTCATCGGCTGTTCAACAATTTCTACGGCATTTGGTGCACCCTTGTCACCATCAGATGTTGACCCAACTTCAGACAATTGTTTGTGGTGCTCAAGTGTATTGTCATCATCTTCCCCCGTGCTGCTTGATAGAAGTTGAACATTTGAAGGAGATGGTGTTTGTTCAACAACGAGGAGTGGCGATTCTTCTTCAGTCTTTTCATCCTCTGTGCTGCTTGGGAGTAGTTGGACAGTTGAAGGTGGTGTTGCTTGCTCAACGATAATCAGTGGTGATTTTTCTTCAGAACATACCGCTGGAGTCTTTTCTTTCTCTACGTTGCTCGGTAGAAGTTGACCATTTGAAGGTGGCGGTGTTTGTTCAGCAATGAGGACTGGGGATTCTTCTTTCGAATATTCTATCCGACTTTTCATCGGCTGTTTATTTTCGTCTCCAACACTACTTTGACTTTCACTCTCATCAAGTGTTGTCAGGCATTCCGGTGTACCTGGAGATCTTTCCAGAGTTCCGCTATCCTCCACAGGATGCTCTTTGTCAATACCCTGGTCATCATCTTGGACACTGCTACTTCGGTGGTCAGTTGTTGATGGAGATATTGAACCATCGTCAGACGAATGACTGGACATCATCAGATCGGTATCACTAGGTGGTCGGACACTTCTATTTTCATCACATATTAAATTGCAACCATCATCAAGTTTACTGCTAGTTAATGATGGACTTATATATTTTTCTACAGTACCACCGTCCTCCACACATGATTTGGGGGATCCCTGTAAAGTTTTGTCATCTTCCATGAAGCCCTTTGAGAGATGAGCATTTGGTGAAGGCATCGTTTCATCGTTGGACGGCAGTGATGAGGTTACTTCGTCATTTAGCGGACCATTTCCACCTTGTTCGTCTGTCAAAATCTCACTACCACCTTGCATCCTACTTTGTTCGGTTGCCACTGGGTGATTCTCCAAAGTATCTGTATCTTCCACATTCTCAATATCTTCCACAGTTTCAATATCTTTCACACCGTCATTGTCCTCCAGATGTGTCTTTATGGCATCCTGCAAAGCCTCATCAGTTTGGTCAGAAAGTACTGTTGGAATAACATGTGGTGCACCATTTCCATCCTGCCCACATAACAAAATGTCACGTCGATCAAGCGTACTACTTTGCTTGGTTGCCGCCGTTGGATTTTCGGTTGCCACCGACGGATTTTCTGAGGTTTCAGTATCTTCCACAGTTTTACTGTTCTCCACATGTGAATTTCTGCACCCATGTAAAGATGTGTCACTTTCCAGGCTGCTCGTTGGTAGGTGGACTCTTGGTGGTGCTGTCGTTCCTGCATCAGACGTGAGTGACGTGCACTCCGAAAATACATTTTTATCAATATTTGAGGTCCCACCTTGCACACAACCGTCACTCTCATGAGGCATACTATTTTCTTCAATTGCACCCACATGGGTCTCTGGGGTTTTGATATCTTCCACGGTGTCATTGTCCTTCACACGTTTCTCTGTAGGCCCCTGTAAAGACTTGTCATTTTCAAAGCTGCTCGATAAGAGATGAACCTCTGGTGAATATACCGTTTCTTCATCATCTGGCAGTGTAGCTGCTACCTCCGGAAGACCCAATGGACTAACATTTGGTGCACCTTCACCATCTTCCTCAAATCTTAAAGTATCACCAATAGCAAGCGTAGTACTTTGTTTGGCGGCATCTGTATGATTTTCAGAAGTCGCAATGTCTGTGACAGTTCCATTGTCTTCCACGGTTTCCCGGTCCTCCAAACGTGACACTGTCGCTCCCTGTAGTGACTTCTCATTTGTTGTGATGCTTGTCGGTACATTTACTCTCGGTGAAGATACAGTTTCTTCACTACATGGCAGCGCCGTGGTTGCCTCCGATAATATATTTGGAATGACATTTAGTGCATCGTTCCAACCTTGGTCATATTTCAGAATCCTAATCTTCCCAAGCATACTACTTTCTCCGGTTGCAAATGCATGAATTTCTAATGGGTCAATGTCATTATCCTCCACAGTCTCATCGTCTGACGAATGTGCCTCTGTGGGCTCGAGAAATGACCCGACACTTTCTTCCAAGCCGATTGTTAGGACATGGACTCTTGGCCGAGACATTGTGTCTTCATCACTTGGCAGTGTTGTAATTACCTCCGAATACAGCCAAGGAATAGTATTTGCTGTATCCTTCTCACCTTTCCCATATTTTGGAATTAAACCACCACGAAGGGAACTATCTAGCTTGGTTGCATCTGCATCTTGCTCGCAGTATAAATTCTCACTTCTGGCAAGCGTAGCACTTTGTTTTGGTGGATCTGTGGCATTTCCTAAACTTTCAGTATCTTCCACGTATAGAGGTTTGACGTTGCAGTCACCTTCTGTCAAACTCCTACTTCCGAGATGCACTTCAGATAAAGAACCGTCTTCTTGCGTCCTGCTTCTTGAACAAGCACTTCCAGATGAAGACATTAACGATGGCAGAACCTCGGAATGATCTGATGGAATACTTGTGGGTGGAACATTCCTACTCTGGTCATCTACCAGTCTCTCTCCGCTATCGGGTCCCAAATCACTTACACCAGAAGCGTCATCTGAAGTTATTTGGACCGTAAAACTAGGCGGAAGACGGACATCTGTTGAAACATACAGAAAATTGACAGGCTCTTGAGAACTGTCTGGTGGAACAAGAGATTCTACCCCACCACTAAGAGATCCTTTCACATCTATCGGCTCTGATGGGCCTTCATGCTTTCCATCGACTTGTTCAAGCATTATATCCTCCAATAGGTATTTCTTCTCACTCAATTCCAAAGTACATATATGATTGCTGCTCAAACTATATACACCTTTATTCCCATTCTCGTCTGTCCTTGCAGTGTAGGAGCCTCCCGTCAGTCTAATATCGTTCTCTTCATTTTGGTTTGGATTTTCAGGATGTACGTCAGACTCGCCGAACGAATCTGTCGACAATAGAGATGTTAATACTTCCGCTGCCTTGTTAATCTCCTCTTCCTGGCTTATAACGGTAGTACCCATTGGAGATTGGGAACTTACAGTTTGTTTCTTTTGGGTTATTTCTTCAACAGTTTTTGTAAATGTTTTCCTTTGAACATTCCAGTTTACACTCTCACTATGATCAATATCCTGTTCAACAGTGCTATGGCTTTTAGTATTCTTGGCTTTTGGGGTGGGTTTAGTTATTTTAATTTTTAACACAGGTTTTTTCCTACCATGTACCCTAGAGTGTGGCGGTGTTGTCTTCGTCTTCACTTTTACAGTCTTCAAAGAATCTTTCGTCTTAGGGTGGACAGTATTTCTTGACTTATCCCGGTGGGCTTTGGAACGTTTTCTCCCTTTACTCGTTGAACAAACTGGTAGCAGCATATCGTTTTCATCAGCCGAGATGTTGCTCACCTTCGGGGGTGGAATGAATACTTTGTCTTGCATTTCTACCGATTGGTCCTCATTAAGAATCTCCACTTCCATAGCTATGGAAGGAACGGAAGCCTCGGGCCAATATGTTACTTGACCATCAACTGTTTCTAGATCTTCGGGCGAGCTACAAGACGAAGAGACATCATCCACTTCTACGCAAGAAGCTGCAGCTACAGGGTCCCTTGAGCAGACATATTTCTTGTTGGATCTATTTCTTCTTGTAGAAAGTTTCCGTTTTTTCAGCCTCTTCTTCATCAGTTCGTGTAACTGTTCTCTTTGGAACATTCCACCGTCTTTTTTCCTTTCCCTTTCTCCTTGGACCATTCCACTTTCTTTCTTTCTTTGGACCATTCCACTTTCTTTCTTTCTTTGGACCATTCCACCTTCTTTTTTCCTTTCCCTTTCTCCTTGGACCATTCCACTTTCTTTCTTTCTTTGGACCATTCCACCTTCTTTCTTTGTTGTATTTTGTATTTTCTTTGTGCCATCAGACTCTTCAATGTTTGTGAATAGGTCCTTCAAATGTTGCCGGAGGATATCTGAACTGGACTGATGAATTGCTGGTATGGTATCTGTAGTAGATTTAGCTTTGGAAACATTGTGTACAGCTTCCTTATTAGTTATATCAAAATTACCTTGGCCACAACTTTCAAGCACAGCAGCACGGCTTCCTTCACATGGAATGGTATCCCTTAGTCCCGTACAATGCTTTTCGTTTTTACTGGACCCGTATGTGGCAATATTATCCAAATCGGAGTTGCTAACCTTTTGTGGACCTTCACTAGCACCCATACCAATGCGAGTATTGTCGCTATCCCCAAATGCGCTTTCGTATGACAAGCGGACACGGTTTATGGACGGTCGTCTTGAATCTGTCGACAAAGGAGTTCGGAGATAGGATGGTGTTTTGGAAGAGTCGCTGAAACTGGAACCGAGAAGAGTACCGATGTTTGGGTTTTCTGGAGATAGCCCTGTATCCAATTGAGCAGCAATGAAGTTGTCAACCGCATCCTCCATTTCCGTACCGAAGTCAGGTGGTGTAGTGATGCTAATAACATTCACTGGTGTCTTACTGACTTCCAGCTTCACTGGGGACAGAGTGGCACCGGTACTACCCCAAAGTATGTTCTGTTGGGCATTCTTTAGAGCCGGAGTTTCTTGGCCGACGCGATCGTCACCGCTGTCACATGAAAACATCGTAGTCCGTTTGTCCGCGGATGACGTTCTAACGCCGGAAACCATGGTTAGCGACGACGATAGAGACCCGGCGAATGTTCCTGGAAATATGGTAGGTGTTGCCTGTGAGGAGGAGCTAGTGGGCGGTGAAATGCTAGTGGACGGCGAAATAATATTCTGACTTAAATCCAGTAGAATATTCTGTACTTCCAGCTGCAGAGCATCAGATTGATCGGTTCGAGTATTTGTCGACGAACCTGTTATCGGTGAAGTCGAGATTGGTGGTCGAGACACAGCAAGTCCTAACTCTGGCACACATCCGTCATCAGTTGTTAAGTTAAAATTAGCCTGGATCATGCCCACCACATTCTTCGTTTCCCTGCCTGTAGTGACAGTGTGTCCCGCAACCCTCGTCCTATCGCCACGTGTGTCAAACTGCCTCTGGTGACCGAAAGCGCTTAAATCATCTCCACCCATTTCCCGGCTATGTTCCGATAGCCGTAGAACTTCTCCTCTGGACAGGATATGTTGACCGCTCGGTCGGTTTTCCTCATGTACAGCCGCTTCCTGGAGGATATTTTTTGTGCCGTTAAACACCTGTGGCGGCTGCACGGCCAGATTTGTGGTATCGCCCTGTGACGTCCACAACACTCGGTCTATGTTATCCACTACATCCTGATCCACATCAACTAGTCTACTCGCATCACTCAAACGGGGACGGTGTTCACCGCTCATTCCCTCTGCAACAACGTTTGGCACATCCGTCGTTTCCGCACAAGAAATGGCATTAACTCGGTTATTGCCTCTGTCCGACGACGAAGGTATTGGCAGACATTTTGTTGCTAAAGTGACAGCTGTATCATCATTTGCATTATTGGACGACGACCTCACATCATCTGAAGCAACAATGGGAACATCGGAGGCAACGCCATCAAATGCTTCAGGATGTAGAGGACTGCTGGTGGGGGTCAACTTGTGTTCAACGAAAGCTGCATCGTCCCGACGAGTAGACAATTCGTGATCCTGACAAAGAGTCTGTCCACTGCTTGTTACAGGGCACCGTTCATTGAACCTAGTTAAACATTCCGTTTGGGGACGGCGTTCCCCACTGCCAGAAGAGATCTTATCAGAGACAATCCCCGAAAACTGTTCAGGATCAGACAACTGTTCAGGATTAGACAACTTTCCCGAGGAGACATTGGCGGTGGACGTATCAGAAACATTGGCGCCTTTCAAGACGTTAATAAGGTCTTCTTCCGCCTCTTTAAGAGCACCTGTAAAGATACTACCTTTGCTTCCACTACAAGATGATGGAACCGTCTGCTCATTGAGCTCTAGTTTATCCTTTGCGGGCTGGATCTTGTCAGACAATTTCCTTTCATGTGAGATCTTCCTGAAAATATCCACGGAAGTATGTGCAATGTCAGCTACATTCACAGAGTCAAATGCCACCGCTTTTGAGGATGTTGGTTCAGCTACACTCGGACAAGCGTCGTGATGTAAACGATCGTCAGATGACGACGGTAGCTTTCCAGTCGGAGGCAGATTCCGAGTTGTAGATTCATTTTTAGAATGGACCTTTTTCAAAATATCTCTCAAAGATTCCCGGTCCGGCTCAATATGGGCTCTTACATTAGCCTTTTTAATTCTTTGGTTGACGTTCCAAGCTTTGGTCTCCTGCGATTCCGGTAATTGATGATGTAGACCAAAACTATGTAACCTACTTCTTCTCAACTGCGAAAACGGAGAGTGGACCCGCACTGGCAGTGCAATTCGACCAAACGCTTGCGGTGGAATTTGGCCAAATGCCTTCAATGGATTCCTATTCAATTTTGAAAACGGATTTGTTGTAGGAGGCTTTGGTATAACTGATGAAGGTGGGAGTTTATTTAGTGTCTGTGCCGTATGTATCTTCAACGTTGACGGGGGATTTGTTCCAGGAGGTTTCGTTCTTTTCAACAGGCCCGATCTATTGATCTTCTTCCGCAAGCCCTTCGGTGCAGACTCTGCAGCGGGTAGTGCCTGGGAATCCATGCCTCACCTGGCATAGTATCTGCAAATATATACAAGAAACAACATTTTAACAAATATATCTTACTAAAAATATTATTTTAAGATAATGGAGAGATGACGTCATGGGCTGATGCCAAAAGATTGCTAGATATAGGTCAGTTGTATGAGGTCATACTATTATTATAACATAGGATAGAGGGTAAGTATAATGTTACATAGATTCAATAACCAGGTTATATTCTTAGAGTCTGTCTCCAACTGACAAGTATCACTGCCTCTGTGTACGATTCTTTGGCTCTATATAGAACTTTGTTGAAAATTACCTCAGAAAAGTTGGTCAATGTATTTTAGTATTGTTTATGCATTAGTCTTTAGGTATACTTCTTCTTAGAATAAGGTAATTTAATTGAAAATGACACATTTTCTAGTGTTATAATTCAAGTTTTATTTTTTTTGCGAAAATGCAAATTTGAATGCAAACATAGATTGCTTTGATGAAATTGCATTCACATTTATTTTGGTAATTTGTGTGAAAGTAGTGTAAACGTAGAAAAACCAGTGATTATCACATATCTACTGTCACTAACTATAATGATATCCAGCTGTGGATCACTGCTGATCTCTGACTAACATTAATGATGGCCAGCTGTGGACCACTGCTAATCACCAACAAACGGCCTGCTACGGCCGTTAATGGACTAGATGATGATGATCTGGTGCAATTCTATTTTTCCGTGTAATTTTTTTGATGACCCCGTACTGTGTTTTGTAAGCTTAAGTTCTGGCGTGCCTGTCTCGAACTGGTTGAGAATCAATGGCTTTGTGTTATTCAGGATGGTTATGTTTTTTGACAAGCTCTATTATTATCAGTATACAGTAGTTTGTGAACTTGGTTTCAAATCTGGCTAGTCTGTCTCCAATTGAGTATAATGGCATTGTGATGAAAAATACCATGATAGTTAATCAATCAATAGATTTTTTTAATAGATTTTTTTATTTAATTTAATTTATTTCTACCAATTCATATACCACAGTATATAATTATACATAATATATGATAATATGTAATAATCAAATTAAGATATATACTAGTCTTGTGAATATCACTTAATAATCACATAATAAATGAAGAGTTATGGGAAACCAGAAATATGCAGAGCTAAAAATAGATATTTGAACTTTTTGGGGTGTTTATGTGCACTGTTACTGTACCTTGGAATAATTGTTTGATGTAGATATAGATAGTTTGTAAATTGCACACATAATTATTTTAATGTTTTGTAAAAGTTATTGTACAATAATATTAATAACTGATTTATATAGCGTCCTATGTATAAAACTTATACAAAAACGCTTTACAATAATGAACGGCAAAAAGCTAAAATGTACTTAGATATAACTTGTACAAAAATGGTGAACATAAATTTGTGTGTGATAAATGATACCCACTCTTATTATCTTACAATAATATATGTGATGAAGATGTGGTATGTTGGCCGGCCATTTGTCATATTGAGATATTAGTTTAAAATGAAAGAGGATACCAACAACTTTATTTTTATACCAAAGTCAAAGAAAATATCCAATTTGTAAACTGTGTCAATTTTTTAATGGGATTGGTCATATTGCATTGTACAAGTGTAGTTTTTTTAACCCGGGATTCCGGGTCACTGATGCACATGATCCTGGGATGACCCTTGAAAAATAATCCATGGGGTCATCTCTTGAATTTTTTAAGAATTTTTGAGATTTTTCCATTTTTTCCCCTATCGACATGACCGGTGACCTATCGACATGACCGGTATACAAAAACATGTATAAGCTCATATTAAGCTAGTAGTATCATTCAATATTAAGGTAACTTGGTATGAACAATCTAGATGAATGGTTTAAACAGTAAGTTTATGAGTGATTTATGAGTGATACCACGTTAGAGCTAATATCACAAATCACACTATCAAAATTGAATCGCGACTCTAGGCTGACTATTGGAATTGTACTATATTATTTTTGTACTAATATTCCAAAACGGGTACCCAGGAATAAAAATACCCGTTGGTCACAACCTGAACCTTTTCATCTCAAAATGAATAATGTTGACATAATACCCAATCTACTGTGGTGTATCCCATATTAATCTGACTGAACTGTATCTCTCAATGTTAACGCAGGAGCACCGTGTGAAGATCCGTCTTCTTCTGCTCCGTGTATTTGGTGGTATCTGTGGTCTTCACCTGGGTGCCTTGAGTCACATGGTCAGCACGGTGCTATTAGTGGAGATTGCCAGAGATATGCAAGTAGACAGAGAAAACTTTACCAAGATGTGCTACTCCTCCTTGCTCTGTGTTATGCTCCTATCTACGGGGGAGCCACTGCCTAACACCCACTATGGTAAGTTTATGTATTATATGTCTTTTGATGTATGGAGAACCAATGTCTATTACTCATTCATTATAAAGCGCTTTGAGCTGTGGCCTTCTGGTCTTATGCAGGAAAGGCGCTATATAAATTTTCACTATTATTATTATGGTATAATTTGCTGACTAATACTCTCTTAGATAGGAAATTATTATGGTATGATTTTGTGCAATACTTATTTCTACAGGGAAAGAAACATCTCCTTATCACCCGGGAGATGGCGCTACGCGGGCAGCTCTCAGCGTTACGTAATGTGCATGCGAATGTCTATGTATTACATGTATAAACGGCCAGTATTATAAGAGTTAATACCCACTATATTAGCGTACCATTTATGTGTAATGTTACTTTCTATGGGAAATCACTGCATAATACATATTATGGTATAAGTTGCTGTGTGGTTCTCCTTTCTCAGGGGGAAGTACCGCCTGATTTGAACTATGCTAAGTTTGTATGATGGTCCAGACCTTTATTTATAAGGAGCGCCGGCGCGATAGCGCTCCAAGACGCTCCTGAAAAGTGCCCAGGAGAGCAATTGATTGCTCTCCTAAAAAATTGTGTTACTAAGCTAATATTGGTCCCAAATCGTAATGTGATGTTAATGATATATAGTCCGTTAAATTTAGCCCTATTGTGAAAGAAATATAGACCCGAGGAGCTGAAAAAATAGCTCTCCTGAAATTCTCATATGTGATGGTCTAATGGTCTTCTACCGACAACTAATTTGCCTAATTTTGACTATGGTAAGTTTTCCCTTTCTACTGGGAAACTAATCCGTCATTGTCAGTTGCAATATAATTGTCTAATTTTCACGATGGTAACTTCAGGTATAATACTCCTCCTATCTCCAGGAACTATTCCTACATGCACCGTATATTTAAATAATAATATTAATCGGTCTGGAATGCTCCTTTCATTTTGTGGTGATAAAGTAACAACTGGAGTGGATAAATCCAGCAATTAACTTCACACGTCAGCGTCACACAATTACTAAAATTGTATTAAAATTGTTTAAAAAACTCTGGAGCTTTCACTTTCTAGTTGAGTATCTCTAACTGGTATATAAAAGGCTGGGGCTTTCTCTATATGATAACCTTTTGAGGGCCATAAAACCATAAACCCACTTTATGGTAGCGATATGGCTCACTCAGGATTGCATTCTGACAAATGCTGTTCTTTTTTGAATATAGGGTGATGATCATCATATTCCATTGGCTCTAACTGATATATCAAATACTTTGGGTGGCTCATATAACCTCTGCATTGAATGCAGTGTAGGTCGTTGGCGGGCGTCCGGTCGTCCGAGACGACCAGAATACGTGAAGGACAACCAAAATATTCAAT
>JAODAI010130974.1:0-11165 GCA_027575025.1 Scotoplanes globosa | reverse complement strand
TGCAGGGCCCATCTGTAAAGCAGCTTTCGTTGATGTGTGGCTACTCTGTTTAAATAAAGTTTACAAACAAACAAAATAGTTGAATTTGAAAGCGTTAATGTACACAAATCTGCCTCTCTCTACCTCATGTAAAGGGGTGAGGAAGAATGTACTAACAAACTACTGCATCATTGGCCAAGGCTTTCCAACTCCCCCTACTCTTAGCCCTGACCCTCCAATCGCCAACCCCACCAGCCCTCTTAAAATCCCTCTCAACATAGTCCCTTCATCTCAAACGAGGCCTCCCCCTTCAGCCTACTTCCACGTGCGACATTGCCCTCTTCGGTAGACGCCCATCGTCCATGCACTCCACATGCCCAGCCCACCTCAATCGCTCCTTTATCACCCTTTGTGTAAGACTCGTAGGCATCCCAATCTCCTCCCTTATATCATCCAACCTCCTCCTTTCCGCCCGCCTAACCCCTGCGATCCTTCTCGTCCAATTATTTTCACACACTTGAAGACGCTGTTGCTGAGCATCAGCGTCTACATTAATTAAAAAAGTTTAAATTTTGATCAATGTTAATTCCATAGTATACATTGTTGTTGAAGTTTAAAATTCATAACTACATCACTGCAATTATCATTTAATAATCTCATACCATTAAGACAACATTATTGCCCATATCTTTGAACCATAAACTTTCACACATGATTTATGGAAATTGTTATTTAATTTTACCTGAAAATGGACATTTCCAATTTTCAGCACCTTCCAAATATCGTAATTTTATGATTTTGGTATCAATATAAAGCACATCTTTAAAGTTCCATTAAAATCACAATATTTTCAGTGGCCGAAATAGCATAACTGAATTATCATGGCGCTTGAAACAAGACCTTTTTAACAAGGACAGTCATGTTTTATGTGTTTGCAATGTCAATAATTTACTGAAATTCATTATATTTTATACAGACACGAACAGCCAAAAAATAAAGATTTACATTTTATGCAGGCTCATTCCATTTTTTTCAGAAATGGCCTACAGTAAATTAAAATTATGCCAAAATTTACAATCGTGCTCGTATAGGTACAATTGCAATTTTTAAAAATAACAACCGGCCAATATTACAAATATAAGCACTATGTCAGAACCGTGTCGTGGAAAATATCCGTCTGTCGGGGGAAACTATCCCACTGTCGAGGAGGTCTAACGCCCGTTGGGGAAAATTGTTCAATTCGTCTGGAAAATCCTTGTGTTTATATAATTTTCCCAGTGTGTTTATAAAAATACCGCCCTGTTGGTGCCGCCAGTGTTTCATGGCCTACTCCACTGTGACACCATACCATCATGCATATCTCTCTGTCTTATAACTTTGTATTATTCTATATTCCACCATTGATACAGGTTCATACAGTTCAGAAACGGGCACAAACTGGGAATTATACTGAAAGTCGTTCCACTTAAGGTGGAGGGAGATATTGTGGTAGGTTATCATTGGTTAATAAGTTAGCTATATAATTTGAATCATTACACATAAAATATATTTCTTGTTAAAAGGTGTCCTCTCAAGCTTACGCGATCCTGTTTTTTTTTATTGATTTTTGTGAAAATCAGGGCTCGACTTAACCACTATCCCGCTGGCCCGCGGCCAATAACATTTGGTTCGGGATAGTTAAATTCCATTGTCACTAGTCCACCAGGCTTGTTAACACTGTCATGAAAATTAACTGTAATGTTAACAAATAACAATTTTGTCATTTAAATAAACTGATCTGATGATGAATCAACACTATAAATATATTAATCCGGTCTGTCTGTAGCCTACACTTGTAAAACCATACTATCTGGATCAGGTACTAAAATTATACTGATGATGTTGTGTTCAGGCCAGTGCAATTTAACTGGGGCCGGTAGATTGTGGAAGTCACTGGCCCTTCCGGCCAGTAATAAGTCGAGCCCTGACACTGTCATACTCCGACATGAAGTACCTGACGACACCTGACCTGCAATATCCATTGATGATCCTCTCATTGGTGCACTGGAGAGAGTATCTGCCTAGAGGCGGGCCGGGGAGGTCACCTGACATGTAATGATCCTCTCATTGGTGCACTGGAGAGAGTATCTGCCTAGAGGCGAGCCGGGAGACAGGTTTCGAGACCACTGAAGCTTGGGTTATACCAAAGACTTTTAAATGGTACAATGCTGTGTTCTCGAATGACGTTCAGCCTACAAAATTTGGATATGATCAACAGTCCATTGATCCTTTTATTCCAGTGGCCCTAACTGGTATACCAAAGGCTTTGGGTGGCTCATATAACCACTGCGTTGAAAAGGGCCAATAAACCTATTCATCGTCATCATTAAATGTAAATATTTCCTCTGTTATACATCAATGTTACAAATGAACACAATCAATCATTTAATTCAGCAAGTTATGAAACACAGCAGTGTTGCTTTGTACAGTAATCTCACCACGAAGGTGCTGGTTTCACGTTACGTCATAACAGTTTTGTATCCATCATTTATGTCACCACTGTATAATTACAGATGGTACCCATTCAAGTCCTGGGTTAAGACTAGCCAGACAACTACCTCTGGACAACTACCACCCTGGCAATTACGCCTCGGACAATTTTGCTTCGGATAATTACCCCCCGGACAATACCTCACCCCCCGCCAATCTGTGTTAGAGTTATGGTTATGGTGTTCGGGAGAGGGTTAAAATTGTCTAGGGAGTAGATGTCCGGGTATAGTTGTCCAGGTATAGTTGCCATAGCAACTCTTAGTTTGTTTTCCATTATATGTCTCATAGGAGATCCCATCATGTCACCCAAGTTCGTTGGAACTTTACAATCGATTGTAGGTTTGAGAAAAGTTTTAAAGAGTCACTCACTCTGAAGTTGAAGTCACTGAACTCTATCCACTGTAAATTAATCTATTGAGAATCCCTCTCCTGGACATTTCTATTTATGCAATGACCGTCTCCTTACCAGTTAGCTCAGTAGATAGAACATTGACCTTGTCATCTAAAGGTCAGTGGCTTGAATGATACATATTGCTATTTCAAGGGTTTTGCATGGCTTGTATGATGTCATTGTTGAAGGGGCCATAAAACGCAATCAATCAAATTGACGAATGATCATTTGAATGTACATTGTGCCGCTATGCACTTCTGGTTCACGTTCGTATTATCAACAAAATATTTGCATATGTTACCACTCGCATGTAACGTCCGCCAATATCCAATTATGCAATAAGAGTATATAATATATATATACTCAATTGCGAAGTAGGTAAAGTTCATTGAAATAGGTATAGTAGGAAACACAAAAACATGTAGTACCAGACACTTGGCAAAAAATATTCAAGATTGCCATGGCGATGGTTCAATACCCTATTTTTAATTTCATCCGAATATATTGCTTAAAGTTGGTCAATATGGTGTACTGTTCATATTAATATTAGCTTCATAGTCCGTGAACCTGGTTCTCCATGTATATACATGTAGGCTACATGTCATGGTAGGCCATATGAGAAGCCCACACAGGGCTTGCAGTACGTAAGTTGTGAAAAATTATGCTTTACAGTGCCATTATACTCTGGTTCTGGCTATGCACCATGTAGGCCTGGTGTCAGCTTTCTTAAGAATAATCCATTCAAATTATTGTAATCTGTGACCAATTTTCTCCTCGGTTGGTCGTAACTCTGGACGCATTTGATATTTGGAAGTGTGACTTGATGATACTCCAGTGGCCGCTCCGTTGACCGCAAGGTCAGGAGTTCAAATCCGGGGTGATGATGCTTATATTCCAGTGGCTCTAACTGGTACACCCAAGGCATTGGGTGGCTCATATAACCATTGCGTTGAGAAGGGCCAATAAACCTATACATTCCTTCATTCCAGTGTCCTCTCACTGACCATTAAAGGCTTTCTGTGCCTCATGTAACATTTGTGTTGAAAAGGGCCTGGAAACCTAAACAACCAATCAAGTCAGGGTGGAGTATAGTTACATAAATGAGATTACGCTATCTTCATGATCAACTTATGATATTTGGAGCATGCAGGAGAACGCTATTAATTCTCTGTTATAAAGAGTGAGCTGTCTCTCTACCTTGTGAGTCCCTAACAAGGGTGAGGAATAACACGCTAACTAACAGTCGCATGAGTCCCTAACAAGGGTGAGGAATAACACGCTAACTAACAGTCGCATCATTGGCCACAGCTCTCGACTCCCTATATACATAGCCATGGCCCTCTTAAATAATAACTTGTTGTGTGTGTATATCGCTTCAAAGGCACCACAGTGTGCATTGTATACATTGTAACAATGTACACATAAGTATAATATTTTCGCTAATTTTTAAGTAGGAGTGATGAAAACATAGATTCTGCTCTGTTCTGCAACTGCATAAATGGGCTATGGACCACCAAAGATACATTGTAAAACATTGTTGTTCAGCGTTCTTTGTTCAACAATTAGGCGTACATGTATAGCAATGATTTTCTGCAATTGATTAATGCATTTTGATTTTTTCAGGAGAGTTTATAACTATTTCAGGTCAACAGTAGTCTGTTATTGTTTCATTTTCCTGTCTTTACCAGGTGTGCTTCAACTTACGATACAAGTATCACAATGACAGTCCCTCCCCGAGAAGGTCCAAGGAAGAGAGCGCGGTTCCAGGTGCCACCTGGTTGGAACATGAAGTCAGTTTGAACCTGGGACCGTCATGTCCAATGTAGTGGAACAATACTGCATTGGCGTTCATGTGAAAGTAATATGTATGTTCAATATTAATGGTATAAATTATATGTGTATATATGTGTGCTAAGGCTACGAGGAGAGACTATTAGGTTGACTAGCGTCACGCGCGATCCCGACCGTACGTACGTGCGGCCGTTCTCAAATTTGTCATTCAGGATTGAGGAAAATGGGCATGCGAGGTGTTGAACCGTGGGGGTCATGTGGGCTTACGTAGGAGAAGGTGGAATGGATGGTTAATGGCGGGGAAGGCGAGTGAGGGGGTGGGTGTTATTTGAGTTGGAGGCGGTGTCTCCGGTTTTGGCGATCTTATTATGAAATTGATAATGGGGAGATGTTTGGATGTCTGGAAGCTGTGTGGGTGGTGGAGGAAGGGTGGGGATGACACAGAAAGGTGTTTGTGATAATTATGTCATTTAGGATGGGATTGGTTTCAGGGTTGGTGATGAAACGGGATAACATTTCCTGAATGACAGGTTCGATAGTAGTAGTTGGGGTATCTCAAAGAAAAGAGTATCCTGAATTTTTGGACATTATAATTTATAGATACAACACCCAAGCCTGATATTCTAGATATATGATTGGACAATCATTGTGTGTCATATGGTACTAATATGTTCCAACGTCGAATATCATTTACTGTTATCATGATGGCAGGGTAAACCCATGTTTTTGCCCACATTTTCATATCTAGGTGAAAATGCGAAAAAGCATGTTAGGACGTTCTCGGGATCGATGTCCACACCTATATGTGTAACTGAAGGAGCTGTATTAAAAAAGCCTTTCACCTTTATCATGATGGGTTGTTTGTGGGAGATATACTGTTGGTTGTTTATGTCATATGTGATCTATGACATGTAATGTTGACACATTTTATCATAATTTCCCTATAGAATGTCAGATTATATTAACTGATTCATTATGAATAAAAAATATTTCAAAAATATGCAAATCAGCTCATTAATATGCAAATGAGTGGGTGGGATGAAGAAAATCATAAACAAATGTTGAAAAACATGACTTTTAGGATACTAAATAGATAATATCAAATGATATTTTCCAGAAAGTTGTTAAGCATACCAAAAAACGTTAATATGGGAGAAGAAATGCTGAAATGTGCCTATAAATGAATGAGTTAGCATTAATTAGGCAAATAAGTTGAAAATAAAGGAAATATTTTTGGGACCATTCGATTCTATGTGCACCTTTAATCCACCAAACTTCTCCCAGCAACATATCTCACCTTGTGCTGTATATACTGTATGTTGTTGGGGATAGGCCTAGCCTATCGCACCACAACAATTCTCGAGCTGTCCGCAGAATATTCGTTCATATTATCGCCAAAGATTTGCGTATCTGGTCCGCACACTAATTGGGATGACTATTAGCAGCCATTTGCCCCCAAAAAATCTGAAAATTCCATGATTAAATACTCTGAAAATGTTAATACAAACCCACAGCGAAATGAAGCTTGATTTGTTGTTTGAATATTGTTTTAGTGTTTGTAGCAGTTTCACAAAGTTTGATGAAGGCTGCACTGATTAATTTGACTCCGAAGTTAGTCTTGTTCATCGGGTGACAATTGTCACCTCTGTGAACATTCTCCAGGGCGACAATTGATCAGGGTTATGAGTCACATATCCCGGCTTCCCAACAGACATCCGACACACATTTTATTGTAAGATAGATGGTGACTCATTTGTAATGAAACACAACCATTTCAAAATATGTATTTATTGCATATTAGTTATATTACTGTACTTCAATGTTTCAAGTAAATTACTACTTAATATGATCTCCATGGATTTTGATATATGAGCCTATAAAGAAACATAATGCATGTAACATATGAGGGTGACATGTGATCATGTGACAACATACGGTAAGAGGGCCTGGGGTGATGAAACAGGAGCGCCAAGATAACAAAAACAGCAGTTGGACTTGGAAACGAGTCCCGGATGCAATTGTGCTAGGCGAGTGGTGTAGCTACACCAAATACTTGTTCCTAAGTAGTACGTGCACTGGGTCTTTACCACTGAAATGTTTCAAATAATTATGGTATTACAATTTTATGGTTTTCTCTGCATGTTACATAACATTTGCAAGTAAAAAGCATGTTGTAAATAAGTAAAGAATGTTTATTGGAAACAATAATATTTTCCACCATGTACCAACTGTAGCCGATTTTCACTTATTTATGTTGGAATTTAAAACCACTACTACTTTTATCAAGTTATCGTCAATTAGTAACTCATGATTCACAGGCTTTATTAATTTGAACGGGACTAAGATTAAATTACTTCTTTGTAGTTTGTGCAGTTGCATGTCATGATCTGTATTCAGGAGCGTAGGAATATTTGTAAGTAAAATTGGCTATGAAGTTCATACTGACACATGTGTAAGTGCTATTCTCAATGCTTTTGTAAGAAGTTTGTTGTAACTTACTCAGTCTAAATTCATTGATGGAAGGCTTCAAACAACATTGTAATGTCCTAAGATATATCACAAATAAAATGAATGATTCACTTGTTTTCACAATAATATTAGAAATAGGATCTGTCATGCATCATTGGTTTTCCTGAAAAGATGTTGACACTTTTGAAAGAGAAAGAAAGATTTCATAACATTGTAAGTGAGTCTGTGCATAACACTCTAGCCCGGCTAGCATAGAAGTACATAGGGCAGTATTCCTACCGGTATGGTGCTGCATTCGGTCATGGGGCGTGAACATAGTTATACCGGCTAGCGTGGCGCAATGGTTAGAGCATCCGCCTGCAAGCCGGAAGACCAGATAGTGGTTTCGTGCCCGCTAGGGTTCGAGACCCCTGGAGGTCGGGTCATACCGAAGACTTTAAAAATGGTACATGTTGCCTTCTCGCTTGAATGAATGAATAGGTTTCCTGGCCCTTCTGAACGCAGTGGTTATATGAGACACCCAAAGCCTTTGATATACCAGTTAGAGCCACTGGAATACATTAGTCATCACTCCGGATTCGAACTCCCGACCTTACGATCATAAGTCAAACGCTCGCTTGATGTTCAGCGTATGGGATTGGAGCATGGTCAACAATCCAATGATCCTAGACTAGGAATAAATTCAGAGGACGGCGCTATTAAACCGGAAGGTTAGACATGAGCCGTTAAACACAACCAACAAGATTGCCATTAACATTGGACTATATACAGATCATATAGCGCCAGAATAGGAAGCCAAATCATTTTCCAATTCTTGCAAAGTTTATAAAAAATATCCTATATAATGCATGGGATTAGGTCAATGTTTAGTAGCCTGGTAGATATACGTTTCACTCAATTTCTGTACCAAGTGAGACGTATTTAATACACATGTAGGCCCACAAGCTGCCGTTCTTGGGACCCGGATGGCATACCTTTCGGTACATGATAATAATTAGGAAAATTTCTGAATTTTGAGAAGAACGTTGGTATGAGGAAACAGTTATTACTCTGGGATAAAAAAAACACATTATACAAAGCCCGATCCGGGATTCGAACGGTCTCAGTTGCCGATCTTCACAGCCCCTAGATAAACTAACTGCAACCGCTCGTCCGCATGGCATGTGATCTTGTGAGGGGACCGGTATATTTGGATGATGCGCTAATTATACATTATAAAAACACATTGGTCAAATTTGACCAAGTCTTGGTCAACTATGCACCGAACCAAGTTTGGTCAAAGTTTGTGTGCAATTTCCCATTGCAATTTTTTAACATAGTTGACCCAGTATTGGTGAAATTTTACCATTGTGTATACAGGTAACGGTTAACTATGCACAAAACCGAATATGTTCAAAATTTGAATGGGAAATTGCACACAAAGTTTTACCAAATTTCATTCGGTGCATAGTTGACCAAGATTTGGTAAAATTTGACCAATGTGTTTTTACAGTGCATAGACTGCTGAAAAACTATGCTAAGCGTGGTAGATTTTTTTTGCAAAAGTCCTTAGTAAAGAAAGCTTGAACATTATCAGGCCCAGCAGCCTTATTATGACTAAGAGTACTTAATGTTTTTCTACAATAGAAAAAAATAACTGACCCTACATAAAAGGGACAATTATTAGCGGTCAAACCCGCCAAATTCGTATACTCATTCTGAAAAACAGAAGCAAATCCCATTCAAAACAACAGCCATACCCTGATTATCACTAACCAGTGTTTTTGTTTAAGAATTTCTAAGAGGACCAATAACATCCTTATCCCTCTGTTTAGACCTAACATGCCCATAGAAAGCCATAGGATTATCCTTAACATTATTAACCAGATCTTTTTCAAACGTAAACTTAACACTTGAGACTAACCGTCCAACAGTAATTCATTGCTAATAGTTGACCACTCACAGATGGAATATGGTAATGTGGACCATCTCGTGATGGGATTACAAATATCGCGGCCGGCAGTGGCATATTTTCAGATTCGCATGGTGAAAGTCTTAGGTATCTGCGGTCACCTACGAGATTCACGTGACCGAACCCAGTCGCATTGAACTCGCTCCCCCACAAGCAGCCATTGGATTAAGTAATCCATAATATATATTTTTGGATAGCTTCCAAAAAAGGTCCACTGATGCTCCCGGATCTCTCCGACTAGCAATACTAATTAGTCATATGGATCACCGCCTGCGTTTACCTGTCACTCAAATCTGTCATTTTAAAAGATGACAGACATGCATGTCACCAACCAGTTTTACAATAAAATTTCAGGCTAAACAGGTTAAAAAGAAATAGCCGAACGCTTGAATGACTCAGATAATATGGACAAAATTACAGACTGCCAGACGCCATCCACAATAACCCAAAACCATAAAAGACGATACCCGGCTATCAACAAATATGCCACTCTATGTAATCAGGTGAGGTCGTTTGATGCTACTTGTATAATGCATCTATATAATATATGGGGCCGCTCAAACCCTTGTGTAAGTTTGTGGCATTTACACTATAAACCCTACAAATGATATTATATTAGAATAATTAAAACTATTATGGTTTACAGATTTTGGAAGTCTATATTGATACGACGCGGCCATTTTGAAATATGACATTTTTCACTATAGCACTTTCTTTGATATGTAGTTGTAGGCTATGTAAACCTAACAACAGACGTAGATTAAAATAATGTAAAATGTAGGCCATGTTGATTGAAATTGGGGGCAATCAAAATGAACTGAGGTTGCTGCGGGGTGCCGTGTCGCTGGTATTTGTGTGTAACATTTTGAAAACTCGTTCTAAATCTCAGAATATGTTGAAGTTATGGCAAATTAAGTGAGCATTTCCTTGAAATTGGAGCTGCCATTTTTTCAATATTTAACATTTTTCTCCATATTATTCCCTAATATTTTTGTTTTTTTTCTATTTCAGCTCACTCCCTTGTCTATATATATTCATATAATATAGTTTAGTTTTACAGATGGCCGCCAAAATGTTAAATGAATAGGATATTTTAAATCTATATAGTAGCACATGCAGACACTATATACTGTCAATCGTGCAATCTAAATTGACATGTGTATAATAGTTAGATAAACTAGTTTATTAATATTAACGATACGTATATAATTAAATATAAAAGTAACCACCATTTTCACAGTTTTTTATCGTATAATATCTATCAATTTGACAACTGATAGGCCTATAAAGAGGGTGACTCTTACCAGTCTCTAACTATCGGCCAATGTCTGTGTTATCAACACTCTCTAAAATTATCGAAAAGGTTATTTACACGAGGAAAATGAAGTGGAAGCTGTATGCAGCATATATGATGAGATAAATGCTCCATTGGCTGTATACACCTGTCCATGGTCATGTCTTGAATATTAATCTTCATACCTTTTATTAAAATCTTATTTATTTTCGGTCAACTTCAATTCTTCCGTTGATGTATATGTTCACCATTGACAATATTCCCATGACTTACTATATGGTTGCTTAGAAAAGTAAGTGTCAATTTGATAATTATTCATATCTGAATGCAAAAGGTTGAGGATCGGAATATTTGGCTTTAACTTATGACCATAATCCTAATTTCTCAATCAATTAACCTGTTCATAGACATGTGTGATGGAATGACTTGTCTCTACTTAGTGTGAAGTTGGCTTATATATGTCTATTCATACGCTGAACTTACATGGTATTAGTCATGCCTAAGTTTAACTAACTTATATGTTTAGTGTATATGGGGATATAGGAGTATGCTGTGGCGTAGTGGTAAGAGATACGCTCTTGCACTACTGCGACTGGGGCTCGATTCCCAGTAGGACGTGCAAATGGGATGGTCTTGTCTACAACTAGAGGTTTTACTCCGGACACTCTGGTTTTTCCTTATATTCCCTTGTCCGTTCGTTGCGTCACAGGGCCTTCTGGAAGATTAGCCAATGGTTAAAGAAGTTACCCTGACATGAAATG
>JAODAI010130863.1:0-11166 GCA_027575025.1 Scotoplanes globosa | reverse complement strand
AGATAATACTTAAAATATATATAATGATATGATTATATTGCATTTAGATAATACTTAAAATATATATAATGATATGAATATATTGCATTTAGATAATACTTATATATATATAATGATATGATTATATTGCATTTAGATAATACTTAAAATATATATAATGAGTTGCACTTAGATAATACTTAAAATATATATAATGATATGATTATATTGCATTTAGATAATACTTAAACATCAACGTATACTGTCTTAAATAAGGGCAATTCATTCATACATTCCTATTATTATATCAATACAGTTTTCAATATAAATTTCATCAATCCAATCATTAAGAAATTATTAAAAAGTTATAGTTTTGTGATAAAACTTTATAGCAAATAAAATTGCAAGTTGTTGCCACTGCGCGATTAGATAATAACATTACTAATACAAATGTTTTTATTTATTAAAGCATGGAAATGTATAGTATTCTTTAATTCCATGTATTGATAGAACACGTTTTCCCCTTTATTATTATCCTACAATATTCTCATGATACATTTTTTACTTGGTTTTAAAAATAATTCAGGGCATATGGACGTATTATGTAACATTTTGATACATTATTGTTATAATAAAATATTACATGTTCTTCATTGGAGGGTTAACATGCTGTTGTGATTTCAAAGAAAAATCAATATAGGTAGGTGTATATCGTACAATGAAATGTATTCAATTGAGGTACTCTCGTAGACTTAAGTTGTTCAAATAACTTTAGCAAAGAAATCCAAAAGGTATTTTCTCCCAATCCACAAACATTGCATGATATCACTTTTTGTAAACACTATAGGTGTATACTTATACCATTTCAAAGTAATCCAGTGACTATAGCCGACCTATACATAAAATACTATACCTGAGATCTAAAGTGATATTTAACAATAAAATAGTCAATATAATGGTTGTAATTTGAATTGAGGTGTGAGGGCTGGTATATCCGATGTCTTATATAATACTTGTCAATTATACTATTTAAGCAAGGACAATTGAGGACAATGAGAGAAAACAAATAACATGTGTTATGTTCATGTTTACTTCCAATTGTAATGATTTTAATATTACATTATGATTATAATAAATATCGTTAGTAGGAAAATGCTTATTGAATAACAAATGGTGTCATCTCGAATACAAGATGCCCTGGAACTGGCCATCTTGTGTTTATGCAACGATCCGCCACGTAATTAAAATAATGTGTTATTAACTAAGGTGAACACGGGCATACAGGTGAACACAGGAGTCGAATTTATGTAGCAAAGTTATAGTTGTCCAAACATTTACCTTTACTATATACATTCCAGGCGAATATATATATATATATATATATACAGGAATCGTTTGTGTATAATTATATATGACACACGTCTTTTTATGATATAGATATTTGGTATGATCACAACTTAACCATCAAAACAAGAACAAGCATTGTGTTATAGTTTATCATAACAATGTATCAAAATGTCACAAAATAGGTCCACATGAAATCAGTTATAGTAGAAATATTTAAACAATCGTAAGGTAATTGGTTTACGAATCAAGATAATTGTTATAACATGCATTTTTTAATAACTTATATCCTGGTATAGATCTATTAATTCCATAGACGTATTTTAATTCTTATTTTTAGTATTATACACTGTGAACTGAATTACGTAAGTAAATATTGTAAACCAAAACGGACGTTGCACAATTATATAATATAACCACAACAATGACTAAACATTGAATTTGACTTGCTGTTACCTACAATGACTGCATAGCAATTTAAAAGTTGGATAGCAACTGCTGTAAAAATATAACTGGATCATTAACCAGAATCAGTAATCATGGTACTTCAACTGACATAATTGTAATTTATTTATTTTTCGTTGCTTATCCCGCCCATCTAACATGGGTCATTTTGAGCTCTTCCAGTCCGGGGGGAGGGGGAACTCCCCTCTAGGATATCGACCATGGTATATCCCAATGACTTCAGAATTGTTGTGCCTATAAAAAATACGTTCTACACAACATGGTATGAAAAACACTAGTATGGCAACCTTTATAATTATGATCTAATTAAAAGCGTAACATTAAAATTTGACATTAAATTTATAAAATGTCCCAAATTACCTCAAATCTAGCTTAAATATCATGTAACTTTATCATAACGTAGTATAAAGATAAATGGAATACAGGCATGATATTATGAATATAGTTCGGTCCTGATATGCAAAGATATATGGTTTTAATGTGATATTTTAATATTTTCGTATGTATTTCATTGTTTTTAACGATTTTTAGCATTTTCTAGGCAATCTATTGTTTCCCTTCTTATGTATTATATTCTATTGTTTTGGTTTGTGTTGTATATTATTGTTTGAGATGAAGGATTGTTAATCTCACACCAAGTTAAGACTAACAGATTGAAATGAATGTCAATCCATTTACAAATAATAGTGCTGCAACACATACAATCTGTGTTGACGTGCTTTAGTGTACAAACAACAACAATTGCACATTTTGAAAACATACCATTTCAAAATGAATGTGATACTTACATGGAATGTTCTATTTCGACGGGAATGTCCTAAAAATGTGTGCAAACATTAAAGAAACAAGTGACAAGAGGAAAATATCATAGCCGGAGCGGTTTTGATTTACGAGTAAAAAAGTTCGAGGGGGCCATTATGCCCCCATGTATAGATATGGTTAAAGGGCATCATATACAATAACATTACATATCAGACCCAATGCGACACATTAATGATATTATTTGTAATTAAGTATTGATGATATATTAATTTTGAATTTAGGTTTTATATAATAGTTATATAATACTATTACGTTACTAATACTGTAACACAGGATAGTATATACACTGCATTTATAACGAATTAAGTAGCAATTATACATTCAATTTGTATTTATATTAAAAAAATAAAATTATATCACATTAGTGTTATTATGGTACATGCTTTCAGATATATAACTATACTGCACAAATATATTACTATATAATTGCTTTGTTTGTCACAGTAATTTCAGATATTGTAAAACTTTTAAATTACTTTTTATATATTACTGGGGGGAATTATTTGTATAATTTGTTTTGAATTGGTGGAAATATATTTTCTGAATTGAATTGAACATCATAAGTATTACTTATATAATTGGATACAAAATGTATTAATGTTATGTATTATATGGGATGATATTAGTTAGTCAACTGTCACAGCTTGTCAACAATTTCATTCCAGAACTCCAACACAGCAACGATAATTCATACATTTTGTTGCGGCTTCTTTTTTCATCAAATACAATTTAGAACATATTGTACTTCACGACGCAATTATAGAAAACTGTGAATGAAATGAAATATAATACAATCATGTTATTATTTTACGTTACTGGCGGAATAATGACTTAAAATTTAATAAAACATTTTTTTGGTAATTGTCGTTTTACACAAAATATATATTTATTTTCATGTCTAAATAATACAGTAATACTACAGCTTATATATTATAATACCAAGCAGAAGCATCTGCATTGTGTTTTTTCAATAAATTTAGACGGGAAAATATATAATTCCTTTTAACATGCACAATATGAAAATAATTGTACCATTAATATAATGACAATACCAAAGTAATACCAAATGCATGCAACTTTTTTTTAGCTTGTAGTCATGGTTGTTTTTCTTTGAGGCGATCGATTTACAGTTAATTTATGTCTTATTTTGAAATCTTCGTTTTCTTTGTAAATTTACCATTAACATAATCTAAGTTATGTTATGTCTTTATTTTAATCATCACTATATTTTAGATCGAGAAATACAAATACTAATTAATAGTTCATGTACGTGCTGCCACGATGACGCGATACATAAACAAATCACTTCACATGCAGGTGTGAACACCCAATCAGAAATGGTTATTTGCTGATCGGAGGAGGTGCTATGGTTATATATTATATGCAGGATAACATTACGTCACGTGCTGAAAGTATAGCAGTACCGTAATAAAACAATTATAGTGATGTTAACGATTTTTTAAAAAACAATCATTGACTAAAAATGTTCTCATCAGTACAACGGCATTTAAATAGTGCCACGTCTAATAATAATAATTGGATACGAAAAATATTTTATCATCTGCTGAACTACCGGTATAGATATGTATATCAACCGCAATCGTGTCAAATTAAAATAATATTCATATTAAACTGACGAGTTGAGTTAAATCCGTGTTGTAAATAATTATGTAACAAATTAAAGCCTATAATAATGTATTATACAATATAAACGTTGATATAGTTAGTTGGATTTCATTGAGTGATATGTTACTTTGACACGCACTTAATTCATAACATACTGTCAGTGTATAGGAATATACTAATTTATCAAAATATTTTCGTCATTTTTATAATATGTCTCTATATAGGATCCATAATTTCATATTTTATAATGTTTTATCTACACAGCCTAGTATATAAATTACGAAAAGGGCAATAATAATACAACGTTTTGGCGGCGGATCATGGTGTACTCGTGTGGGATTTTATACCAAGGGTATGACTTTTTAATAACGTTCACATCTTCCCCTCTCATCGGTATCTTAGCAAATGATAAAAGTTTAAAACGTAGGATAGCTGATGTTTATGGGTGCCAGTGAACATGTTTATTGGCCTATAAAACGAAGGAACTGGACGTAAAACCTTCGATTCGTTACATGAACCATGAATTATCACGCCAGAAACCCTTTGACATTCACACGTACTGGATGCCTTCGAGGGGATGATGTGTTTGTTACCGGGTAACCGAGGTTTACGGTCCAGAAAATAGGTTAATTCATAACAAGATCTGGTTCGTCACACGATCAACGATAACAAGACTGCGACATTAATTGCAATCGGTCACCGGCGAGACTTTATCTCCACCAAAATAGAAGTAGGCCTACGCAACGGGTGTACTAAAATGCAGGCCCTTGATACACAGTGTGGGATCCCCGTTATCCTATAATAATTATATAGTGTATATTATAGTACTATACCATCTTGACCAGGAATGTAGGCCCTATACCGTTACTTCGTTGTGTTTACCGATAGATGGGGTGCCGTAGGGGTAGGGGTGTGGGTCGAATGTGATTATAAATGGGGCGTTACCGTCAGTATTAATTATTTATTTTCGTTGTAACCATTTAGGGGCTTCCTATGTTTTGTTCGGCTATTCCTGGTAATTATTGGCTCATCTTTCAATTCGCTCGTTATTGGTATCGTGTGTCACAGCTATGGATACTGTAAAGTCCACATGATACCATTCAAGTTGGTCTCACAGCAATTTAATTCATTCTTATTATATGGATATGTCATTAAATACTGAACATCTTAGTAATTATTTGAAATATATATTGGTATTGGTCATAAGTTATAAAATATTATACAATTAAGAAAACAAAATTCCCAATAATAATAATAATATAGTGGATATTTATATAGCGCCTTTCCTGCATAAGACCAAAGCGCTTTACAAACTAATATACAACATTATCAACAATTACCATTAACAATTATGAACATATCTAAATACACAGTATATCAACCAAAGTGAAGTTTGAAAAGATTAGTTTTTATAATAGTGTGTAATATATCCGACTTTTCATCACATTTCACTGTAGGTATTCCACTTTCAGGCTTGATGTGTGTGTCGATCATCCTCTCATCGACTGCACAATTTCCTCTTGGACGTCGTTACTGTGAGCTGCAGTTATTGTGGTCTCCTTGTTCTCCGGGGCCTTCAGCTTCGCTTCTCTTGCCAGTTTTCACAATAAGAAGTACATGAAGATCAAAATATCTGCATTGTTTCTACTTTTGTAAGAAGCCTTCTTCCTCCATATATTGTTCCTTGATCTTGATTTCGAGAATGTACGCTTCATTTCAAGTATGTGTTGCATGGCCATGTATGATATTATAATTGTAAAATTATAATACTATTATGTAATTTAGATTATTACCCAATGCCAATACAAAAAGTTGGGATTATTTTATTAATATTGCCAACACTGGATACGGTTGTTGTCGAAATATCAATGAAACAATAGACTCCGTATCACTATTTTTCGATATTATATTATGAAGTACTAAAACATTTCAATTTTTAATATATCACACGTTTTTGTATAGTCCCAGGCTAATTTACTGTGAAATTTGGAATGTTACATTTATTTCAATTGTTCATATTCGCATTTCATGGTCCATTTACGAGGTTCTCTTGAAAAAACGTTTTGCAATTTGATTCAAAAGTAATAATTAAATGAAATTACAACATATAAACTGTAGGTCTATATAATATAATTTATTTATTTAGTAATATATTTGTGTTATTTGGTAAAGGTATAATAACTATGATATATTAATATTCTTCAATTCATTGTGATACTGTCAGACGCTGTGTGATACCATTAATTGGCTGATATTAAGTACGTATATAACTTGTGAAAGATTAGTACGAAATTATGCCGAAATTTGGATAATGCCATAGTACAAATTAAAGAATCGGGATATTCGGCTAATTACCTTCAAATGTAGTACTATAGGTATTTTTTTAAGACCAGCACAATCTGGTTTCAGGCCAAACCAATCATGTGAAACGGCGTTGATTAAATTGATTGATGAATGGCACGTTAACCCTTGATAAAGGTAATATCATTGGGTCAATTTTTCTCGACCTCGGCAAAGCATTTGATCTAGTTAATCTCAATATTTTAATACGGAAGTTGCGTGTAAATAAAGTTGCGTTTTCAACAGGAGCAGTATCATGGTTTACATAATTTTATGTAAATAAAACAATGTGTACCTGTAAATGGAGCCAAATCCGAGTTTATGCCCGTGACCAGTGGTGTTCCATAGGTTCAATACTTGTTATAATTTATATAAATGATATGGACTTATGTCTCAACCATTCATCGGCAGACATGTATACGCGGACGATACAACTTTTCATGTTGTGTGTAAAACAATGGATAATATTCCAGAAAAATTGATATGAACAATGATATGAAATAAATTTATAATTGGTGGACAAATAATGTTAATCAATGTCGTTAAAACGAAATCCATGTTAATTAGTTCCAGACATAAAAGTAATAATATGCGTTCTAGTAATGAGTTATTGTCGATATCAATGCACGATTTTAGTCTAAAAAACACATATGAATAGAAATTGTATGAGTTGCAATTCATTATACATTAACATGGAAATCACAGGTGAATAATATTTAATAATAATTATAATAATAATATTAAATATTTATCATCCCTTTTCCTGTTTAAGACCAGAAGGTTACAGCTCAAAGCGCTTTACAAAGTTAAATTTTACATAAAAAGAAATATGGTTCATGAAAATATGCATTAATTATAATAAAGTGAGAACAGATGAGTTTTACGTGACCTCTTAAAATGTGTCAATGTATCACATGATTTGACACTCTCTGGTAATTGATTCCAAAGTGTTGCATCTGCAAATGAAAAACATTTACTTCCATAGCATATAATATTTGATTGCGGTTGTACTAAGTTATCTTTGTTGGATGAGCGCAGATTGCGGGCTGGTTCATATTACGAATGAATCAGTTCACCACTATAATGAGGCTGTTTGAATATGTAAAGTAGTTAGTATCAAATTGGCCCTATTGAGGAGAATAAAATGTATCAAGATATTTCACGTCGGATTTTATATTTTACATTGATCATTGTAGCATTATATGGAGTACATGTACCAAAGGTAATATTGAACGAATTGAAAAGTGGCAAAAAGTGCCGCAATAATAATTTTAAATGCGACATATATAACGACATAACCAATTATTTGTATACACCGAAACTACAATGTCAGGAGCATAACTATCTTAGATTACACATTATTGATGTGTAACGGTTCAAATACCCCAAAAAACTCGTTAACACCTTTTCATCATTTGTTGTCCTTTTGTTAGTAGAATGTACTATTGTCGTATGTTTTGGTAAATTAGTCATTATTCGTGGTCAGAGACTGCTAGTCTTGCAGCCGACCCCTGACCAATTGTCTGCAACGTGATGTTGTTTACATTTTGGGAAGCTCGCTTGAGGTTTCAACTTTCGCTCTCGCCTCCTGTTTTCTACTATCCCGGCACTTTCCCAGATGTCATAAATCTCCCAGTATCTGACATGCGTAATCAAGCAACAGAGACCCAGTGGCCAGCCACAGGGCCGCTACAAAGCCAAGCCGACTGCCTGCTAACCCGCCACGCAGGCTCGGTTCCATTAGTGGAGGAGTGATTTATGCTCCTTTTCTTGTGCGATCAGTTCGAGCCGTAAATTTGGCACGTCTCCCCATAAACTTCAGTTGCCTACGCGTCGCGTTGTTTGACAAACTCGTCTGCCGGGGAAGCGGATGGTATGCCAAACATGCCAATATTGATTGGGGTCGAAAGATGTGCGAAAACCCAGTCAATCCTCGGGAGAAGAGACTCGAACGACTAAATCACTTCACAGATAAAACAAGCAAGGTGTAGAGGGTAACCAAAACACACCCCTGGTCCCCACGGTCACACGAACTCTCCTGGGTAATATGCCAAGGTGACCCACCTAACCTTCACGTCACTGATGTGTGTGCGTTTGACCTCATCCCATGCATGGCTGCAAATATGCTGGTTCTTGTTTGGGGTTGGTTTCCAAACCACATGCCAATTCCATATTTTAGACATCCTCCTCCCACTGGTGTAAATCAAAATGGCTGAACGGTATATAACAACGGGTATCCTTTAGCACGCGAAAGCCCTTGTCTGGCCAAATGTTGGACTCAAAACCGTAGTAGACTATGCACTCTGCCTGTAGTGGCATATTCCTGCTCTAATGTATCCATCTACTCCACGTTAATACTGTTTCAACCAAATCGCACCCCCAGCCTGCCCACACACTCTGTCCGTCGTTGACGTGCGAAACATCAGACACTACCACGTACATAAAACTCGAAAGTGAAAGCTTTATAACCCCTTAGATTCATTTTATGATCGCCATGATTTATATTTCGTAGGATCTACTTTGCAGTGGTACAGACAGTCCATTGCAGTCGTGACTCGTATACAGCCGGTGTATCTACATTGTATACACTGTTAATGTCAGCCGCTGAGAGACACGACGAATTCCCCTGGATCAGGACGCTGCGCTATGTTGAAGTGCCAGAAGTTGTTGGAGCACAACCCACGTGTCCCACATAAATCTAGTTTGGGGACATTAATTCCGCTCCGAATTCGACACTCTCATTTATTCAGCCACCTCGTGCCAGCGAGAGACTAGACTAGACTATAATTGTATCACTCCTTCGTGATGTCTTTACTGGCACAAACTTAATGATGTTTTGACGATCGGGATGACCGTATTAAATATAATTGTCTGTTTGATGTTACTGGTCTTCTTAATTCCCCGATCAAATACTTGTCATGATATTATAGGGATCTTAAAAATACAACATCAAAGTAGCGAATAATGATGATCACGAAGTCACCTAAAACGTTACACGTCTACTATATATAATAGGTCCCCAAATTATCCACAGTAAAACAACGGCTGTCCGTAAAACAACAACCTTTGCTATTGCGCCACTAATTTCACTTCTACATAATGCTGCAATAGTAATGGTCTTTGATAATAACAGAGGTAGTATAACCGTAACGTGATCAATCTCTTGCAGCTTATTATGATATATCGTCGACAATGTTAGACACTATTGACAGTATAGCATAGTACAATATGCACTATTGATTATACGTAAATTGGTATAGGCCTAAGTTAAGTAACACTTTTTATAAACACGACGTTTTGGTTACATCTATGCGTAAATCATAACACACGAGTCGTAATTAATTATACATTTAGTAGCTAAACTATTGTAGATTAATTATGTTAATTTTCAGTAACTGCAACATATTATTGTCAGTTTACCATTTCATAAACGTACGTCACCTTGTCGGATATATATACGTGGCTGGGGTATGCACCTTGGACATGGTACAAGTTAACTGCTTTAATTTTTTATAGGGCAATGGTAGGTTTAAACCCCAGCTGGTTTAAACCCCACCTTTTTTAGAACCTTGTGAAAAAATATTTTAAAAAAATGAAATTTATGGGCCAGTGGTAGCTTAGGACACCACTTAATACACATAAAACGACTAAATCACAAAGCATGTGCATGTTATGATGTGTGCTGCTAAAAGTGCGAAGTGGTACATAGCAACCACTGCACGATCACTGTTTGTAACTGGTTTAGTGTGTACAATTAAAATAATAAAAAATAAATAAACAAACAAAAAACAAAATTTTAAAAAGTACCAAGGAATTCAAAGAACGCAACAAAAATCATGAAAATTGACTTCGAGAGTCATGCCCTATAAAAAGTGAATATGTTACCAAGACAGATTCGTGCAACTCTTCATGAAGAACAGGATGGCGACCACTCAAATTGGCCGACCACCAAAAGGGCCAACTTGAAGCAAATATTTAATAATAATTTACTTAAAATACGGTTAACCTCAGTACATCATCAAATGATTATGGGCACTATGTAACATTTGTAATACTAACTTTAATGAATCAAGTTCAAAGTAGTCGCCAAAATGGCCACTAAAATGGCATCCAAAAGTATAAATTGTCACAAAGGTACACAAGTTTGCCATCAAAATATATACATGGAAATCTGACAATTAAACCAAAAAATTAAATAAATATCTACTACATATATCTACTAATTGCTACCGGTAAGCTTTTATTTAAAAAAAGTCAAATTAGCAGCCATGTATATATAAAGGTCAAAGTGAAGAACTGAAGTTAAACGATTGCCAAGATTATTTTTTGTCACGACAGCTATCAATATAGCTAGGCCTACTATAATCCCATTTGTGAAATATGTTTTCATATATATCAAATAACAATGCACATCTACTGTCTCCCCAAATAAAACACTAATAACCATCCAGCATCATCCAGTAAATTCAAAATGGCCATAATTGGACTATGGTATCGAGTCACTCACAACACAGGTGCACTGTAAAAAATCGTCTGAAATTTACAGACATTCATGAAAATTACAGCTACTGACATACACACTGTAGAAAT
>JAODAI010130752.1:0-11166 GCA_027575025.1 Scotoplanes globosa | reverse complement strand
AAGTGTTCCGAATAACATTTATGCACAAAGTTATTTGAAAAAAGCACATATTACTATAAATCGAGCAACTTGGAAATCGATGTTTAGAAAAACAACTTTGGCGCCAAAATTGGCGGCGCTGGGGAGTACCTGGTGGAAAAAGAAGCCGGCATCGAGAGGGTTAAGCCTGTTATAATATTCTGAAGATCGATAGATACGCACCGATACAATATGTGTGACTCAAGATATTGTATTATAACTTAATATACAAACAGGCACCCCCCACGTTGGCCTTCTGTTTTATAGCTCATATCTCTGTTTGACATAGTACGTTAGATACTAAAAGATACCAACTCATTTTGATTTCTTCTTTTATTATTTGATTACAGATACCGCTCTTATCAAGAACAATACAATCGTTGGTGTTGCCATTGCCAAGGAATTCATTCGACTCCAGAGAGATAAACGGACTTCTACAAATACCGCACCACCTCAAAATATTCCAGGAAATCCACCAAAAAGACATTTTTCATCATCATCCAGTCACCGCAACTCTCTTCTCTCTCGGAAACGAAGTAACTCTCAAAGTCGCAGGTCACTTCATAGTGATGATGCAGGTCAAAGGTCACTTCATAGTTACCAGGCAGGTCAAAGTTCATGTCCAGTTGTTATTGGTGCCAGCATTGTGGACTTTGTGGCTTCGGTAAAGTCAGAAAAAATTATGGTGAGAAGTTATGTTTGTTATTTCTTAATTAATAATATTAGTTTTACATTATTTTTTTAAAGTTATTGTCAGGTATGGTATTAGTCTACAATCTGAATCTATTCTGCAGCGGTTACAGCATGCATAGACCACAGGCTGTACAAACAGACATGTCATATTCTAGTCTGGTCAACTTCTCGTAAAGAGTATGGTACGCGTTGTCCCGGATGGTCATTCCTTTTATTTGTTTGTATCGTAAAAACCCTGAATGGGACTTGGATATAATTAACTTATCTGACACTAATGTAGCCCCAATGCTGATGTGCCGATACTAAATTCTCTCTCTCCTGTCAAAGAGTGGGCCTGATACGGTTGACACCAGCGAATGGTTCCTGCAGATCCACACTATTTTGTTGTATCGCCCATCATCGCCACGCTATGGCGGTCCCGGGGCAGGACTACCGGTCTCGTTATTCTAGTCTGGCCATCTTTTCATAAAGAGTAGGGTGTTGTCCTGTGTTTTGTGGGTTTTGTCATGAGAAGTCGACACACAAGGCAGAGTTGCATTTCTGTATTTCAATGCTCTGATCTTTTACACAGCCTAGTTAATCTCCCATTTCCTGTCATACTAGACCAGTCTTGTTTGGATAGTGGCAGCTCCCTGATGTGACCCCTGTGTGAAATTATACACAGTAACTATATGTCCGTCATGGTTCAGTGCACTGTACAGGAATACAGATATGTACAGTACTGTGCAGGCAATTTAGTGACCCCTGTGTGAAATTATACACAGTAACTATATGTCCGTCATGGTTCAGTGCACTGCACAGGAATACAGATATGTACAGTACTGTGCAGGCAATTTAGTGCCCCTGTGTGAAATTATACACAGTAACTGTATGTCTGTCACGGTTCAGTTACGTATAGTAGAATGTTACGTGTAGTAGAATGTTACGTGTAGTAGAATGTTACGCTTTAACTGCTATTGTGGACTCCACCTGGCATGTGAAGTCCCTGATGGATCTCTGATGGGGAGTACCAAGCAAAGTATAAATGTGACCCAGTCTTTCAAAACCAGAGATATGTTGCCAGATTTCTTTTTAAATATAATCCGCAACTATATCACTGAAAAAAAATATGTTATTATTACAAAAGTAATTATTAATGTGCATATTTTTGTTTCTGTAAATTTGAATGTGAAAAATGAAAAATATAATTTTTTAAGTAATTTTTTAACGATTTGTTCGCACAATTAGTGCAATTGTTCATTTGTATTGGGCTGTTTTTCTCAAAATGAACACTTGTAATATGGATAGATGTGAGTGATATTTATGAATTTTGATAACTCAACTAAGGAACATCCTATTCACTGGGTTTTATAACATTCTAAACTTAATCAATTATAAATACTGCATGGAAACAATATCAGCTCATTTTATGACTTTTTTGGCAATATCCCCGGTTTTGATAGTCGGTCACAAATATCCATAAATAAATGGATATATAAGTGTTGGACATATTTCCAGTTAGAAGATTTGTTCATCATGAAAATCTTTTGATATGGACTTCAAAATGAGTGATATTAAGTGGCATTTTATCATTTGAAACATGATTACTCCCTATTTTGGGCTTGCATGTTAACCTTGTTCCTCCTCGAAGGAAGTTTTTTATTTGAAATAAATCCAACTTTACAATAACTCCTACCTATATTTTGATGATACCATTAGTAGTTTATTTTGCCAGTGAGTAATTATCAAAGCTATAATATAACCTTGATGTTGATGTACCATTAAAGCAATTATGTATCTATCTCTTTGCTGCACCTACTAAAATTAGTCAGTTACAGTTTTAATAAAGCAATGTATTATACGTTTCATTTTTCTACTAGACAGTTTTGAGAGGATATCAAGGTATGATATGTTGGTTTATGGTCGGTTGCTCATTCTGAGAGGTTATTAGTAATTGGGACACCCACTCATTCAGAATACTATTGTAACGCGCAACCCTGATGTCAAGTTACCAGGAGAAATGCTGAGCAGTCGTGGGTTCGATAGTATGTGTGTCACACTATGTCAGGTGAAGGGCGTAAAGGACAGATATGGTATTACACTGTTAAATACTAAAGTTATATAGTGTGAACATCAAAGAAGCAACTCACTATTTCAACTCCAGGGTTATATATAGTATAAATGAGTGAATGACCCAATCAACCCACTCTCTAACACGTAGATTATATAGAGTTAATTAACCACAGAAGCGATGCACTCTGTAACACATTATATTGTTAAATAAACTAATAAACCACTATGCAATTATGGAAGTCGGATCGGACAATAAAATAAAGAGAAGGTGGAAACTATAATTACTTATTGTAGATAGATATATAGATATAATTACTTATTGTAGATAGATAGATAGATATAATTACTTATTGTAGATAGATAGATAGATAGATATAAAATGTAACGGCAAATCAATGCAGATGTTATATAATGCCAATCAAATGATATTGATAACAATACTCAAACAGCTATTACGATACTATATTAAATCGGACAAAAGACAAACAAATTAATTAAAATATCATACAATAATTAAAATATTATCAAATATAATCGTAAAATTTAGTTACACGTAGACAATCTAGGATGCGATCATAACTCACATCTCGAAATAAGAGATACATTGAATTCACAGTAAAATATTTAGATCTCAAAACTGCCAGAGCAGGGCACTCGATAGGAAAATGCTTTACAGAAAGGAAAGCTTGACACAAATGACAAGTTGGCAACAGTAACTCTCAAAGTCGCAGGTCACTTCATAGTGATGATGGAGGTCAAAGGTCACTTCATAGTTACCAGACAGGTCAAAGTTCATGTCCAGTTGTTATTGGTGCCAGCATTGTGGACTTTGTGGCTTCGGTGAAGTCAGAAAAAATTATGGTGAGATGTTATGTTTGTTATTTCTTAATTAATGATATTAGTTTTAAACAAGTTTTATTAAGTTATTGACAGGTATGGTAATTAGTGTATAATCTGAATCTATTCTTCCGCAGTTACAGCATGCATAGACCACAGGCTGTACAACAGATGTATGTCATATTCTAGTCTGGTCAACTTCTCGTAGAGAGTATCGTACGTGTTATCCCGGATGGTCGCAACTAAAAGGTCGGAACATTAACAACTTTGATGATGCAATGAACCTTGCGCAAGATCGAATTAGGTGGAGGGATATTATTACAGAGCATGTCGAATAGACGAGGACAATGGAGTGATAAGCGCCTACATATGGTGCTTTATAATCGCATCATTGGACGTGACTCAACCTACTACTATGCTGATGTGCCTTTACTAAATTATCTCTCTCCCGTCAAAGAGTGGGCCTGATACCGTTGACACCAGTGAATAGTTCCTGCAGATCCACAGTGTGTTGTTGTATCGCCCATCATCGCCACGCTATGGCGGTCCCGGGGCAGGACTACCTGTCTCGTTATTCTAGTCTTGCCATCTTTTCATAAAGAGTAGGGTGTTATCCCGTCTTTTGTGGGTTTTGTCATGAGAAGTCAACACACAAGGCCTAGTTGCATTTCTGTATTTCAATGCTCTGATCTTTTACACAGCCTAGTTAATCTCCCATTTCCTGTCATACCAGACCAGTCTTGTTTGGATAATGGCAGCTCCCTGATGTGACCCCTGTGTGAAATTATACACAGTAACTGTATGTCTGTGATGGTTCAGTGCACTGCGCAGGAATACAGATATGTACAGTACTGTGTAGCCAATTGAGTGACCCCTGTGTGAAAATAGGAGTAGGCTGTTGCGTAGTGGTAAGCGCTACGTCCTTGCACCACTGCGACCGGGGCTCGATCCCGGTTGGACGTGCAAATAGGATGGCCATGTCTACAACTAGAGGTTTTACTCCGGGCACTCCGGTTTTCCCTCTATCCCCTTGTCCGTTTGTTGCGTCACATGGCCTTCTGGAAGATTAGCAAATGGCTAAAGAAGTTACCCTGACATGAAATGTTTAAATACAAATAAAATATAGTTCATTTGACTTCTGCGTTGAAAATGGCCTATTGAAAACTAATCAATCAATGATGTTTTAACCTATGCTGGTTCCTAATCAATCAATGATGTTTTAACCTGTGCTGGTATGCAGATCAATCAGGACTGGTGTAGCTCCGTTTGTGACGGCCACTGCATCGATGATGACATTTTCATCAACATAGCGGTTTTTCATTTCTTGTGTCAAATTAACGTTAACATTATCCTCTCCGTCCGTGATGAGCAATACCAAACCACCGGCCGGCGACTGAGTCTCGGACAATACCTGCGTTAAAGATACAAGGGAATCAAATCTTATATGTATGCAGTAAGTTGTAAGACAATTTAATACTGGCAAATTGTATTTATTACATATATGCCTAATACACATAATGTATATATAAATATAATTAGGAATATTTGACTTCAACATGTCTTTCACGCTTTTCGCGATGTTCAAACGTGCTCTGTTTATTGTCACAGTAGTAGTAGGTTGAGTCTCGTCGAAATCACATGCTCTGTGATAATTCTCCTCCAACTGTCACGACCTTGCGCAAGATTTATTGCATCGTGAAAGTTATGGATGTTAAGATCTCTTAATTGTGTGCGGATTACTAGTTCTAATAGGGTTGTGTCATTGGTCGTGCTTGTGGTTTTTTGGCTGGACGCAACGCTTTTTTCAGGGCGATCTTTCCTGGTGTGGTGTCGTCTAGCCGTGTGATGTGACCAAAGAAGCGTAAACGCCTGTGAGCGATATTCTTTGACCATGGGATTTGATTGGCTGTGACGTAGAGCTCTTCGTTTGTGATACTATTATATGTGTGTGGGTCTGATTCTGCGACAACTGATGCTGTGTATTCAGTGCGAAGAGCTGTGAGTAGTATTGCTACATACCCGTAATAGTCGTGGAACGAATTAGAGTGGCACGGTGCGCGAGATTTTTATTCCTAGTCGAATCGAGGGTAATTTGCATATTGACAACATTTTAGAAAAACGGAAATTGATTAGAAACCAAGGTTTAGGGTCAGGAATTTCTCCAAATTATTATGGTCTCCTTTACATAATCGACATCGGTCTTCCATAATCCGAAATCAAATTGTAGGAAAATGTTCCAGAAAGTGAGTTTGAGCCAAGGGGCGGGGCGAGGTGGGCGTCACCCGTTTTCAGCAATGTGATTGCTCTACAGCGTAAGTTGCCATTGTTTATATGCAAATTACCCTCGTTTCGACTAATAATCAAATTTTGCGTCCATGGCGGCAGCTGTCCAGGGAGTAGTTTCCACGACTTCTAGAATTCATACTTCAATTAATATGATGTCCTGTTTTCGTTTTTGTCCTTGGTTAGCGAGTAGAATACATATTTACTCAAATTTTGATGTCACATTTTCATTTTTGTCCTTATTAGGCACCAAATCCGTAACCTGCTGTACAGTATAACTGGGGACAGTGTCCTGATTGCGTCTGGTAACTGTCAGGCCAAGGTGGTTGACAGGGATGGCTTTGAGATCATGGAGTGTGTCAAGGGGGATATGTACATTGTGGACATGGCGAGCACAAAGGTAGGTCTATGACCACTTAGAGTACTTTCAAGTTTAGTATTTTCATAATCACAGAATCAAAACACATAGATCATACAAATAAACTTGTGATTTTAGGTTTTGTCCATTTATGAATAGAGCTCATTCTTAGCTTGTCGTGTATAATCAATAGATCACATGGGTTTTCAGTGTCATTAAAAAGCTTCACGTGGAAATGGGCCTATCTATCGTCTGACCGGTGTGTCCTGATTGCATCTAGCTGGTAACTGTCAGGCCAAGGTGGTTGATAGAGACGGCTTTGAGATCATGGAGTGTGTCAAGGGGGATATGTACATTGTGGACATGGCGAGCACAAAGGTAGGTCTAAGACCACTTAGAGTAGTTTCAAGTTTAGTATTTTCATAATCACAAAATCAAAACACCATGGATCATACAAATAAACTTGGGATTTTGAGTTTTGTCCATTTCTGGATAGAGCTACTTCTTAGCTTGTCGTGTATGTAATCAATAGATCACATGGGTTTTCAGTATCATCAAAACGCTTCACATGGAAGTGGGCCTATCTATTGTCTGACCGGTGTGTCCTGATTGCGTCTGGTAACTGTCAGGCCAAGGTGGTTGATAAGGATGGCTTTGAGATCATGGAATGTGTCAAAGAGGATATGTACATTGTGGATATAGTTTGTAGAAAGGTAGGTTATGACCTGTGAAAAAATGCACTTTTATAGAGCGATACGATTACGGGGTTATGCACATTGTGGATATGGCGAGTAAAATGTAGGTCTATGACCTTTGAAAAGATGCCCTTTGTAGATCGATACGATTACATACAGTCATATGTTGAGGAGTTTGACGTATATTGTACTGTATATGTCACCATGGTGACGTCCATCGCGAATAGGCTGCACAGTCGTACATTGCACAGTCTGGTATTTTAGAGTTTTGAAATGAGTACTATTTCATCTTTTAAACGATGACAAATATAATAAACTAGAGGTCATTGACCAAACACAACATAAAATGTAAAATTGTAATAATAACTCGTTTAACCCCATGACTGCCATAGGCGTGCTTGCAGAGACCGGCGGGAGAGGAAATGGAACACGTCTTTCATTTCCCTATGCGGGCCTCATATCTGACCGCAGTACCAGAGAATTTCACAGCGCCAATCATGAAATAGGCCATGTCGGCGCCTGATGACACGCGAAAGGCCTGATATTCTCGAGAGGGCATGTAATACAAGGCTACCATCTGGACAGTTGCCCTGCTACAAATTATTTTATTTTTTTATTATTATTTTAATGTCATCTTTAATGAGGGTAGTCACGAATCAGTGCCTAAGCATTGCTTTCCACGGGAGCCCTCAGATGTGATCATGGACGGTCATCTAAGGTGATTGACCAGATATGTCGAGGTAGGTATGAGTGATCTTATCCTGGGACCGCCATTTATGCATCCCCATCCGATGGACGAGAGTGTACATCAGTCTTTGGCCATTTTCCCAAAGGTTGACGGAGAGGTGAGGAATTGTAGACCACAATTGAAGTAATAATCATAATCCACAATTTTTGCGAAGAACCTGAAACGAACCTGGTAGGACTCGAACCCGGGCCTCCTTATTGTAAGTCAAGCACTCTACCGCTCAGCCAGCTCGCCTCTCGGTCAAAGGGCTACTAATATAACCGTAATATAACCGTCATATATCATGAAAGTGTTCATGAAATAGTTTTTAATAACACGCAAGTATATATATTTTTTCTAGGGTTATAATGGCTAAGTAGTCCGGGAGTCAGGCTTGAGTAACATAGGTTCCGGGTTCGATTCCCAACCGAGCGCTGTGTTGTGTTAATTGGTTAAAAACACTTTATCCCGCTTGCATCGGCTTCACTCAGACTTTAAAAATGAGTACCAGCTTTGCTGGGGAGTTATACCTGCAATGGACCAGCGTCTCATCCAGGGGGAGTCATTGCCTATCGTTCGCTTGCCCTACAGAAACCGGAGCTAAGCACCGGCATCCGATGGGCCTTCTGGCGCTGGGAGGGTTTAACTTTTTAATATTTTTCTCTGGTTTCGTCTGCAGGGTCACGTCGCCATGTTGAATGGTGCATGCTGGAACCCCAAAGTGAAAGGAGAATTCATTACCTGCTCTAACGATGGGTAAGTATCAAGTTTACACGTTTTGGGTAGATTAATAGCCATATCATATGCCGACTATCGCATATATATTTTGCACCATGGCAGATCAGATAATGTGCTGGCCTTCGATCGTGTTGACAGATATTATTGTAGAAAGAAAGAGGACACCAATAGGTTTATTATTTTGACCCCAATATCAAGAATATAATAATTCAGCGTGTAACTTTAAGGATCGTCCCGTTGCCCGAGACTACCAGAATTGTGGATGGACTACCCAAATTTGGCAAAAGACAAATTAAGTTGTCCTTATTCAATTTTCAGAAGTGTTCATTTGAGAAAGTAACTTTGCACATTAAAAAATATACATTTCTGCATGGTTTAACTTTTCTTTGGTGTATTGTAGTACTGTAGTTGTGCATATATATTGAGTGGTGTCAGTCTGCTATGATATTCTACTTGTTAATATTGAAGGCCTACCCAATTTAAAATGTTGGTACCTCACCAAACCTCTTAAAATTACACACTGTCATTACTTTAAGTTACTGATTTTTAGTGGATCCAGTCATATTGCATTGCACACAGGTGATCTATTTCAGAGGAAAGCCTCCCCTGTGATATCAAAACGCAGAATGCTGACATAATGACCGATGTGCCGTTGTGCTCCTTCCACATATCGACTATCGCATATATATGTGATGCACCACGGTAGTCTGTGTAGTCTGACCGGTTAGCTCAGTTGATAGAGCGTTGGATGTATGATCGTAAGGTCAGGAGTTCGAATCCGGAGTGATGATCATTATATTCCAGTGGCTCTAACTGGTCTATCAAAGGATTTGGGTGGCTCATATAACCACTGCGTTGAAAAGGGCCAGGAAACCTACTCATTCATTCATTCAATACCACGGTAGATCAGTATTATGTCGGCCCTTGGTCATGTTGAGATATTATTGTAGAGAGAAGCCAAGGGCACAATTAGTTTTATTTTGATCCCCAAATCAAGAAATCAATAATTTCCTAGGGTTTATAATGGAGCTTGTCATATTCTATCGCACAAGTAATCTCTATTTTGGAAGAACAGTTCTCCTATGATCTCATTACGCTTTGCATGGGTTTTGGATCCTCGTATTCCTACAGTAGCATTAGCGCACACCGTGAGATGTCTGCATACCACTCGTTTGTAGGATGTGGCTAGTGTTAAGGGATACGCTTGCAGCTGGACTTTGGAAGGTAAAATCAGATTTTGGAGGGTAAAAAGTTGCCTTCACCTCGTTAAGTGTACGGTCTATGGGACTGAGGTTAGCATTCTGTGGTTTCCAAGGGTAAATCTCATCTAGTGTTAAATTGTTATGCATTAGAAATATATTGTGATATTTCTTAAAGTCATTATTCACTTGTCATTTGTAATGATGCAGGGCCTCCACTACCCAGGCATAGCTGGGCATGTAACAGGGATTGCAGTGGGTATATTTACGTGTTCACATTCTATGATGGTGACGTGACGCTAGTTTATGCGGGGATATTGCGCAGTGAAATTAGGGCCGAGATTGCGACCCGGTGACTTTTTCACGATTTATAATGGGAGAAGAAACACACATGTTACACTTAATGTTACAAGTTGTATTGAGTAACTTTTAAAAAGTTTATAAAAATATTGTGGTGGCTAATTCAGATCTAGTAATCGGTGGGATTTTTGGTGGCCTTGCTGGCCTTGAAATTGAATAGAAAATAAATCTCTAAATCCGTTATTATTATCCCATTTAACAAAATCACAAGATATCACGTAATCAAATGTTGCTTCTTTTCACTTTCTTGTAACTCTCTTTTGAATCTTGTTTGGTACAGGACCGTGAGGATATGGGATGTAAACAATCCCAAGAAGCATCGGACCATCATAAAGTTCAAGTCCAGCAACGGCCGTAAGACAATACCTACGTGCTGCACCTTCAGTCGGGACGCCAAGCTGGTAGCAGCGCCCTGTCAGGACGGCACACTGCAACTATGGGACATCAAAAAACAATTTGTAAGTGTCGTTTGAAAACACATGGATAAGCATCTTGGTTTTGGTGTGGAGAGTACCGTGTTTTTTAATCCTTGCTTTTGAAAAAGGAATATATGCGTGTGTGTGTGTATGTATGCGTTGGTGTACGGGCCCTATCTGGGATACACAGTGTATTTTTCCGGTCATCCGGGGATACCAAGCGAACTGAGGATATCCCCAGTTTTAATGCATAAGAAACAGTATAACTGTGGATCTTTAGATTTTTTATTATTTTTAAAAACATCCCATATAGCCTTATACCTGTTATGTAAAGCATGCATGGAGTGTATTTGACATGTTTTTACACAATATGCTGGAGTAAGTATCCCCACTTCCACCCTACATATCTCATATATGCATTGTGTACAGTGGGACTGGGGATACACAACTAAACATTTATACACACAACTGGGGATATATCCACGGTAACTGAGGATATATCCACGGTCGGGCAGTACAGTACACAGTGTCCCCACTTTAATGGTCCAGTACACACACAATAAAAAAGTATCTCCAATAGGGCCCGGAAACGGGTATGCGTGTGTGGGTAGGGTATATAGGGTATATGTCCTGGCTTGTCAGTGTCTATGATGGGTTAAAAAGTTAAATCCTCCCCGGGCTCCGACGGCCCATCAGGTGCCGGTGCTTAACTTCGGTTTCTGTAGCGCAAGCGGATGAGAGCCAATGACTCCCCCTGAATGGGACGCTGGTCCATCGCAGGTAACTCCCC